>VRLP01006772.1:0-26044 GCA_009660295.1 Lophius piscatorius | reverse complement strand
TTATAAAGTGATTTCTGATTTTTGTCAGTATATATTTGGAATGACACATAAGGATATTATTGTGTTTTGTTGCTCAGGTCCGAGGATGGCTGCATTGTATTGTACGTGTCAAAAGAGAAGCGGGTGCTGCTGCATTTTACCCTAAAGAGAAGAGGATAATGCACAGAAATCGAACTTAAACTGTATTATTTTAATTTTATATACTTTACTTTTTCAAAAGGCTGCTGCTTTATTGCACTCTGTCTGTTGCCCAGATAAGGGGGAAAAGAGAAGAGGATTGTATTGTATTACTGAGGATTGAAAAGGACTGCATTTTATTTCCATGGGGAGGTCTGAAATTACAGGAGGCCTATTATGCACGTTGCACATTTTGTTGTTGTTTTTTCGAATCATAAAATAAAAATGACATCCAAAATCTGATTTTTGTATTGTATTTCTATAATTTCATCAATGCAACGAAACGTAATACATTAATATTATAATGGAAGTTAAACTTAAAGCACCATCGTACAGCAGAGTAGTCACGTGGTGCGTCATTCTCTCCAGGATGTGCTGCAGGTAAAATAAACGTTTAATCATGAATGCTCATTATGTATTTGTAGCCTACTTATCATTTTGATAGTAGGCTAATATAGCTAATATAGACACTTACAGCATGTGTTGCCTTCATTATAAGGTTTATATAAGGCTTTATTTGTGGATCCAAACAGATTTGTTTTTTGTTTTTTGGTCCAATATGGCTCTTTCAACATTTTGGGTTGCTGACCCCTGGTCTAGGGGTATGATTCTCGCTTTGGGTGCGAGAGGTCCCGGATTCAAATCCCGGACGAGCCCACTTTTAAACATTTGGGGAGAAGTTTAGGAGTTATTGCAGTCTGTTTCTGTAAGGAACATAAACTCTATGGTATTTAGAAAATCTAAATCCAGGACAGCAGTGATCAAATATAAATGGAAAAGCGGAAATGTCCCTGTTCAGTCTGCTAACTGGGGGTTAAGGATTCTACAAATATTTACAGCTCAGAGGTTTTTTGGTCAAACTTTTAAGAGAATATATGGAGGAAAATATGGAGTTGACAAATGCCATGTCCATTGTGTGCCAAACAAATACCAAATATTTGCTCTCTACCGGACAGAGGTTGTTTTTCTTTCCATTCAGGACGAGGATACTCTCCCTCCATCATATGGACAATGTTTCAGAGGTCATGTGAAACCAGCAGGCGGTGCTGTCGATATTTAGGATGTGTGTCATCACTAGTGCGGAGGCTCGTTGGTCTAGGGGTATGATTCTCGCTTAGGGTGCGAGAGGTCCCGGGTTCAAATCCCGGATGAGCCCACTTTTGACGTTTTGGAGAGAAGTTTAGGAATTACTGCAAAGTGTTTCTGTAAATAACATAAACTCCATGGCATGCAGAAAGTCACAAATATTTGGTATTTGTTGGGTACATAATGGACATGGCTTTTGTCAACTCCATATTTTCTCCATATAAAAATAGATCTTCTCTCTCTCTCTCTCTCTCTCTCTCTCTATCTATCTAACAGTGACCAGCAGATGGTGGTGTTGATCCATGTAGGATGTCTAGCATGAAGTTGCCACATCACCAGTCATATCTGACTTCCCAGAACTATTTCCAGCAGTGAACATCTGTATGAGGAGGCTCGTTGGTCTAGGGGCATGATTCTCGCTTAGGGTGCGAGAGGTCCCGGGTTCAAATCCCGGACGAGCCCATTTTTGACCACTTGGTGTAGACAGAAATTAATAATTGGGACTAGTCTCTGAAACTTGTGGAACGACCAGCACCAATTTATCTGGCCCGTCACAGATAATTCACTGCAGCTCCTAGCAGCACCGACATTTAGTGATAGGAACAGGAGGAACAGGAGGAGCACTGCCAGATTCCTTAAAAATTACCTCCTGTGGGCTAGTGGAGTGATGTTTTTGACAAAACTGTAAGCAACAGACTGCTTGAGGGTGGCCTGAGGCCCCAACGTCCTCCACTGGGATCTTTGCTCACAGCCCAGCCCCGTCAAGGTCAATTGGTGTTCACCAGAGAACAGCAGAATTTGCAGGTTCTCAAATGGTGCCCCGTTCTCTTCACAGATGAGAGCAGGTTCAAAAGGTGGTCATGTGACTGGTGTGACAGAGTCTGGAGACGCCGTGGAGAACGTAATGTTCCTGCATCATCATCCAGTAGGACCGGTTTGGTGGTGGCTCAGTGACGGCCTGGGCAGACAGATCCTTGGATGGTCTCACAGACCTCCAAAGGGTTAGCCAACGGTACCCTGACTGCTGTTAGGTACCAGGATGAAACCCAGACCCTCTATAAGACCCTACATTGGTTAAGTGGACCCTGGGTTCCACCTGGCATCAAAGTGCCACATCACCAGGCTCAAGTCTAATCGTGGCACATGCCTTGATTAACTCCAGCTGCAAACTCCTCCATCAGAGGCTCGTTGGTCTAGGGGTATGATTCTCGCTTTGGGTGCGAGAGGTCCCGGGTTCAAATCCCGGACGAGCCCACTTTTAAACATTTGGGGAGAAATTCTAGGAATTATTGCAGTCTATTCATTTAAATAGACCATGATGGCTTGTAGGTCTCACCACTCACACGTGGTGAAAAGAGTCGTAAATGCTCAGATGGACAGAGGTCTGCACGCGCCTTTTTTATTATACTTCTGCCAAGAAAGGAGATTTTGTTTTCCAGACTGTTATTTTGTCTTTTCGTTTATTTGTTAGAAAGATTATGGAAAAACTATTGGATATATATGCATAAAGATTTTACCCATATGCAGGTTTTGGTGAATCTAATAATGATTAATAAATGTTGGTGACGATACGTGTTTCACTTCTTTTAAAATAAAATCAAATATAAATAATAAGCAGTTTGTTGAGGCATTCCCTTGAACCTGTTTACATTTGTCTTGCTTTTGTTCCATTGATCCCATTGATGTTTCTTTGGGGATTGAACTGGGGGCTCACTGGGCTAATCAGAGATACTGTAGTGGAAGGCACAGGAGACAACTGGCTACATATTGTTTGTGAGATTTTCAGAGAGTTTGTTGGAGTTGTATATAGTTAGTGACTACACTTGCAGTAGATTTAGAGACTGGCAACAACTCAGACATTGATGCAGAAATCGGCATGAATTTTTCCTGAACCTTGGGTCCTGTTGTTCCTTTGATGTGTTATACTTGTGAGGAACAGGAAATGACACAATAATGTCTGTTTACAGCAAGAGATGAAGAAATAAAGGAGGTCCAGAGATAGGATTTGGCCCTTGGCGGAGTCTTTCGCTCTCTTAGTGCTTTTTTCTACTTTTGAGGATGTGTTTTACTTTTGAGTAGAAAGTGAGCCTTCCCAGATTTGCGTCTCACTAAAGCAACAGTTGGAACTAATACTATCTTATTTCATATATCTCACACCAAAGTACGGATTTCCACTGGCCTACTACCATCCCTGTGTTTTTTGGCCCACTCCATTCTCTTCCTCTATATTCTGCCTCTATTGGTCGTGATATCCTGATTCACTCCATCTCCTCTGAGCAGTTGGTGCAGAGACGTGTCTGCTACTTTTTACAGCTGCACTTTAAGATGGACTCAAAGTTCTTCCGTCTGTCTCCACGGATTGACCTTCATGTTTCAGAAATTGATGGAATGTTGTTATTATTACTTAGTTAACAGGTTCTTGAGATAATATAAATTCCTACAGATGTCAAATAGGACTATATACTCGAAACCAAAAAAAACTCGAAACAACTGACATAGTCTCAAAGACATTACAAAGAAATGTTTTTATCTTTATCCAGATACATTTGATAGGATAAAAAGATTTATTTTGAATCCATATAAACAAATATTCATATTTTCTATAATGGTCAATTTAATCCAGATATGATTTAGTTAGATGGTTTGTCTAAATTCAGATCTACATTTAGAACAATCTTCTTTTAAGCTAAAACCTGATGGATTTTAAGACTTTTTATTAAATATTATTTTATCTAGAGATACATTCATATATGTATTAAGAAATACAGATATGTATTCTTCAAATGACAATATATATTCCTAAAATGATTTATCTAAATCCAGATATGTTTGAAAGACTCAAAAGATTAATTTAGTTTACGATACAAAAAGAAGTAGGAGGACAGCAGTGATCAAATATAAATTGAAAAGAAGAAATGTCCCTGTTCAGTCTGCTCACTGGGGGTTAAGGTTTCTACAAGTATTTACAGCTCAGAGGTTTTTGGACAGACTTTTAAGAGAATATATGGAGAAAGTATGGAGTTGACAAAAGCCATGTCCATTGTGTGCCAAACAAATACCAGATATTTGCTCTCTGCCGGACAGAAGGTTTGTTTTTCCATTCGGGACGAAGATATTCTCCCTCCATCATATGGACAATGTTTCAGAGGTCATGTGAAACCAGCAGGTGGTGCTGTCGACGAATTTAGGATGTGTGGCATCACCAGTGCGGAGGCTCGTTGGTCTAGGGGTATGATTCTCGCTTAGGGTGCGAGAGGTCCCGGGTTCAAATCCCGGACGAGCCCATTTTTGACCACCTGGTGTAGACAGAAATTAATAATTGGGACTAGTCGCTGAAACTTGTGGAACGACCAGCACCAACTGATCTGGCCCGTCACAGATAATTCACTGCAGCTCATAGCAGCACCGACATTTAGTGATAGACTGAATATACACCGCTCAAAAAAATAAAAGGAACACTTAATCATTAAATGTATTATTATTATTATTATTATCACAGTGTGACACCAAGTCAGTTAAACTTCAGGGCTATCAATCTGTCCATTTATGAAGCAAAAGTGGTTGTGAATCAGTTTCACCTATTTTGGTGCAAATGAAAGTGACAACAGGTGCAATAGAGAGGCAAAAGCATGACAACCCCGCATGAGGGAATGGTTCTGCAGGTGGTGGCCACGATTCATTTCTCTCTACTTTTCTTTCCTGACTGATTCTGGTCTAGTTTTGTGTTCTGCTGGTGTTTTTGTCACTACTTATGACATGAGGCAGTACCTGCAGCCCACTGACGCTGCAGAGGTAGTCCAACTCCTCTAGGATGGTTTATCCCTGCTTGCAGTTGCAAGAAGGTTTTTCTTTGTCTCCCAGCACAGTCTCAAGAGAATGGATGAGATACCAGGAGACAGGCTGTTACACGAGGAGAGCTGGACAGATCGGTAAAAGTACAAACACCCAGCAGCCAGATTTGTTGTAATGATCTGTGATGTACCAGATCTGTTGGTGCAGGATTCATGTATTCCACTGAGTTTAATGAATGATTCAGAGACAAGCTGCAATTCTTAGTTTCTGCCAACCCCTGATGTTCAAAATTGGCCTCACTTCAACATAAACTCAACAGGTTTTCGTGTTTTCTCTTGCATCAGTCTCCACTGACTGACCTTCATGTCTCAAAGCCCTTTGGACTGTTTTTTTCTTTTTTACTTGGTTAACCAGTTCTTGAGATAGTATGGATCACTACAGCTGTTGAATAGGCCTATGTTTTATACCAACATGACCTCAAAATAACTGACAGTCTCAAAGACATTAAGTAGAAATCTGACATATTTATTAGGAAATGTTTTTATCTCTATCCAAATACTTGTAATAATTATTAAAAAAATTTAAATCGAAATCCAGATATATAAATATATTTTTAGAATAGTTAATTCTAATTAATATATTTTTCATGAAAAGATTTTTCAAAATTCAGATCTGTCTTTTTAAAATCTAAATCGATACATGGATTTACATTTTTATTGAATATAATTTTTATCTACATATATATATATTATATATATATAAATATATATATAATATATATATGTAGATTTT
Source organism: Lophius piscatorius (assembly GCA_009660295.1). NCBI lineage: Eukaryota > Metazoa > Chordata > Actinopteri > Lophiiformes > Lophiidae > Lophius > Lophius piscatorius. The sequence continues at coordinate 20,197 of VRLP01006772.1, read as the reverse complement.
CCCCTGAATTTGAAAGCCAGGTGTGCTCCTTTATCAGCAGCAATCACTTAAAAAAAAATAGAAAAAGCACTCGGAGAGCACAAACCTACGCCAAACCGCCATTATCCAAGATTAAGTGATAAAAAATAGATAGCTCTATGTATAAAAAAAAGGCAATTCTGGCAATTGCAATTCTTGTATTCCATAATTTGTGTGCAGATTTGGGGTGCAATTTCATTTCAAAATGTAATAGCTCAAATGATGGGTGGGATTTCGAGAATTTGAAACTATAGACAATAAAATTCCCCATTAATTTCCCCAATTATTGATTTTAATACAATAATGTATCTTTGGCTTCAATTTAATTATAGGTTTATAACTTGAAATGAAATAACATACAACTTTTTTTCCTGATTTGATATTAGTGTGCTCAAATTAATTTAATAAATGTCATATTGTTTCCTCCCCATCCTCGCAGAATCCAAATTTGTGATCAAAATTTGTTAATCTTGGAAATTGTCGACATAATTCTGCCGATGTAACTCTTTAACATCGTAGTCATACAGTAATAAAAAAATATAAAACTCTCGTCGTACTAAAAACATTCTGAGGAATAATAACATGCGCCTCGCTTCCGCTCTATGACGTCACTAGAAGGTCTCCATAGCGACAAGACGCTCTGCGCTCTTCGTCGTCGGTCATGTAAAACATCATGTTTTGTCAGAGAAATAACTGTATTATTTGATCTATATCGATGATTTGAACCATGTGGTGAACCGTCAAGATTCTGTGGATGAACAGGAAGTTAACGCTGAAAGATTAGCCGTGACTAAAATGCCTTTGCTCGTGACAGATTTCTCGTGGACACAATCAGAAGGGACGATTTACATAAACGTGCCTTTAAAAGGAGTCAAAGTGGAGAAGGTGGACATCCTGTCCACAGATGAATACCTCAAGGTCAGTGGTGGTTGAAGTAATCAGATACTTTATTCTAGTAAAAGTACTAATAACACACAGGGAAAGTACTCCACAATATATGTCATGTATTCAATTCTTACTGTCTGAGCTCAACTCTGGTTGGGCTTATTTTCAGTCTTTATTTCTTAGTGAATACGTAAAGCAGTTACGGATTATGAATAACTGATCAAAAGTGCAAAATGAAGTATATTGTATTGCTGTTTAGGGCTAAAGTAATTTTAACTACTTCAAATACTGATTAGTAGCGTCTGTCTTTATATCCATCCATCCATCCGTCCATCCATCCATCCATCCGTCCTTTAATCCATCACCTATCAGTTACCAGCAGATGGTGCTGTTGAACAATTTAGATCTGTTGCATCGAGTCGCCACATCACCAGAGTCAGGTCTGACCATGGGACATCCTAGAACTGTTTCAAGCATTGAACGTGACGAAGGCTCGTTGGTCTAGGGGTATGATTCTCGCTTAGGGTGCGAGAGGTCCCGGGTTCAAATCCCGGACGAGCCCATTTTTGACGTTTTGGGGAGAAGTTTAGGAATTACTGCAGCGTGTTTCTGTAAAGAACATAAACTCCATGGCATGCAGAAAGTCACAAATATTTGTTTTTTGTTTGGCACACAATGGACATGGCTTTTTTTCAACTCCATAATTTCTCCATATATTCTCTTAAAAGTATGTCCAAAAACCTCTGAGCTGTAAATACTTGTAGAAACCTTAACCCCCCCTGTGAGCAGACTGAACAGGGACATTTCTTCTTTTCCATTAAATAAAAAACATATTATAAAATAAAATAAAAATATATTGTCATTTGAAAAAAGAACCATTTTAAGTTATAATGTATGGATAGTTAACAATATCTGTATATGTAGATCAAAGAATATTTAATAAAAAAATTAAATCCATGGATTTAAAAAAAGGTTCTGAAAATAGATCTTCTATCTATTTACCTCTCTCTATCTATCTATCTATCTATCTATCGATCTACCTATCTATCTATCTATCTACCTATCTATCCATCCATCTATCTATCTAACAGTGACCAGCAGATGGTGCTGTTGATCCATGTAGTATGTCTAGCATCAAGTTGCCACATCACCAATCTGGGATTGTCAGATATGACATCCCAGAACTATTTCCAGCTGTGAAAATCTGTCTATAGAGGCTCGTTGGTCTAGGGGCATGATTCTCGCTTAGGGTGCGAGAGGTCCCGGGTTCAAATCCCGGACGAGCCCATTTTTTAACACCTGGGGTTGGCACATACTAAGAATTGAAGCTTTAAAGTGCACATTACTCTATTAAATGTAGGATGTTATGTTGAAAGATATCCACGTGTTTGCTTGATTCATTCTTCAAATGAGATTATTTTGCATTACAATTTGTTGTAGCAAAGCTGCGGACCAACATTCAGTGTTCTGTTTATGAAATAATAAATACTGTACATGTAAGGAAGTACTTACATGTACAGTAAGTACACTAATAAAACATACTTAATTTTTGGGAATGGTTGTTGTTGATGTAATGAGCTTTAATTCTAAAAATATTTTAGTGCCATATTTTTGAAACACGATTTCTCTCCATAATTTGTTCAACCCATAAAATATTTTCCCTGTTCATCGGTGTACAGGTGCACTGTCCACCGTATCTGTTTGAGGCCTTCCTGCTGGAACCTGTTAATGGAGATAGAGGAACAGCCAAGGTCGGAAATGGAGTCGCACAAATCACTTTGCCAAAAAGAACCGAGAAGATGTGGGAGCATCTGATGATAACAAGATGTAAGAGCATCTCCCTCACATCATTCTACTAAATCATACACAATTTATCCCCAGTATTTTACATTTGCAGCGTACTCATATACTAACCTTTGTGCGTCACTACATCAAGTTTGACTCACATCCTCTTAAAAAACAAAAAAGGTACAATTATTTAAAAATATGAAAATCCACATTTTTCCACATAAATTGAATAAACTTCTTCAACCAAAATCAGTCCTGATCCTTAATCAACTATTAAATATTTTATGTCATGCTGTAAACCCTTTTAATACCACTTTTTCAATACATGATGCCCTTTTATTAAAATTAAGAAAAAAATTCCATTTCCATATTATAAATGCTAAGTGGATTACTTTTTTCTAAATACCAGTGTGGAATATGTATAAATAATTTCTCTGATATGAATGAATTTTTAAAATTTTTACATTGTGATCGGAAAAACACCTTTTACCCTCTCAGAGGCCATAAATGTCCCCTTCCAGAAACTGCCATAACACATTCTATATTATGGCATCTTATACTATTACTAATAATATTAATATTATTTAATATCTAATAAAAATCATAATATAATTGTATTATTTATCTTACATGTAAGCTTTGAACTATTCTTTTACATCCTTTTGACATTTGAAGGCTACCGTAGACTCTTGGATAGTGAGGGTTAAGCTGAAGGTTGCAATATTGAACTTTAACACTAGATATCAATACATCTTACAAACTGATATAAATAGCGGGAATATACTGTTTAAAAAATAATTCACAGGTCACAAAAAAACAAGGTGTCAGGTTACAAAATGTCAAACAGGCCTTAGACCTTGAGTAGGAGCTACAATATTTAGAAAAGTTAATCATCGCTTAACTTACAGAAATGCACTCCTCAATACTTTATATCTGATTATTTCCCAAATTCCAATGTGTTTCAGTTGATAAAGAAAAAAAGAAAGAGGTCCGACAAAGGGCTCTGCTGAAACACCAGGAAAAGCTTTCAGCAGAGTCAAAGTCCAAAGAGCAGAAAAAGCATGCAGAGAGAAAATATGCACTGGAGACAATGATGAAGGTAGCATCACTGACACCCCAGACTGCCCACAAATTACACAGCCACATATTTAAATATACTATTGGATATCTGCTTTAAGAGGCGTTGAGTCTGATTCCGCTGATCTCAGCTAGAACAGGAGGGAAGAGCCAGCATCCAGGAAATGAAGGATGCCGTGCGAGACAAAACTACAGCAGAGCTGAAAGCATGGCAGCTCAGACGACCGCAAGTAGCAGCAGAAGAAGCCCAGCAACAAACTGAGCCTGACCCTAACCAAAGTCAGAGGGACGACCCAGACAAGCTGAAAACCACGCCGGAGAAGCAGGACAATGGACGTTCGGGTGGAGGGATGGTCAATCAGTGTAAGTATGTTCCTGTGATCATATTGGTTCCTGTTCAAGTCGGTTTTGTGGTTTTAATGAAGCCATTCCCACGATTAGGTCAAAGTGACAACAGCGATGCAAAGGGCAAGAAAAAACAAGCGCACCTTCCTGCTCAGAGACTCGCTGGAATGATCAAAGTTACCTTCACCCCAAGAATTTTCCCAACAGCCCTCAGGGAGTCAAAAATTGAAGAGGAGGAAGAGGTGAGAGTTGTTAATTTCCATGTATACACAGACCTGCAAAAGTGACTTAAAACGCTGTACTTTGTATGCCAAGACAGTAGGTGGTGGCATAACACCAAAGAAGAAGACTAACCATGAAACTGTAGATGAGTGACTCCACAGTTTGAGGGAGGAGTGTTCATAAACTCAGCCAAGTCAGCAGCACAAACAAAATCAGATACTCTGCCATGAGTTTTTTTAGTTTCCAAAATATTTCAAACTGAAGCTTTTTTTCAAAACTTTGTGTTTTCATCAAATGCTATTAGGTTTGTGAACAGAAAGCCAGAACGCTATAAAAGAAAAAGAAGGTTTAACCCTTTAATTCAGACATGTCAAACTCCAGGTTCGCAGGCTTGATCCGGCCCACAGAACAATGATATCTAGCCAGTGGGACAAAATAAAATTTTCTATAATTACGGACCTGCTGGTTAAAAGCACAAACACAACATATTGCTTACATTTAAAGTGAAAAGCACTGGTAGGTACTGGTGCATCTGACTGTTTTCTGAGGTGCAACTGCTCTTGACTGCAAAGCAGATAGGAGGAGCAACAGTCTACTTTTAGTGTTTTATAGTGGCAGAAGAAAGAAACAGCTAAATAAGCCCTGCCGTTTAACAAGGGTCGTTCAAAGTTCCCTTTAACTGACATTATTAATTAAAAACTGAATTTCGATCAATCTTGGAAACATGTAGCTTTCTGGCTGTTTTCCTTGGACATTATTCCACGGAACAGTGCTGGAGGAGACATAAAAACTGAAGGATGCATAAAAACGATGCTGATTCGTCTATTGTTTCGACTTTTATCTCTAATTTGTCTATTTTCCATTCCCTTAGTTTGAACCCAGGAAGGGGTGATTGAGTTTGACACCCCTGATTTAATGTACTCACCAAAAGAAAAACCCACTTAAAATATTATTTCTTTGCGTATTTTATTTCTCTGGGGCATTTATTAATTTAATATCTTAGCCACTTTAAAATAACCATAAAATGACTCATCTTTTGGTCAAGCATGATTTTAAATCCTAAAAAAAACTAAATCAGACGTGAAAAATTATTTTCATATAGAGTAATGTATTTCACATTAACAAGTAAATTTTTATTACATTAGCCAAACATTATGGTAAAAAATGTTTTCAGAAAACTATTTGACCCGTATTTGACTTTTTTTTTAATTGTATTAAGTTATTTAATTCTGTTTAAGTCCTCACTTACTAAACAGGATTTAATATGACAAGAAAACCCCTAGTCATCAAATAGGACTTTCTTGTGGTTAAGGGTTAGGGTTAGGGTTGTATCCTCCTCAGTGGCTCCTTTGACTTGAGTTTTCCCATAGGGCTCCACCCTTGGCCCTTTGTGCTTTAGCATATATATGATGTCACTGGGTAATATTATACACAGGTTCAGTCGAGGAAAGAATTTCTAGGCGCAGCCAAGTAGCGGAGGGTGTTGGGTTCGTTGTCCTTTGGATCCTGTCTCTGCTTTTTGCGGATGATGTGGTCCTATTGGCACATTCGGACACTGACCTCCAGCTCGCACTGGGACGGTTTGCAACGAGTGTGAGAATCAGCACCTCTAAGTCCGAGGCCATGGTTCTCAGCCGGAAAAAGGTAGAGTGCTCACTCCGAGTCGGGGAGGAGTTTTTGCCCCAAAAGGAGGAGTTCAAGTATCTCGGTGTCTTGTTCGAGTGAGGGAAAAAAGGGAGCGGGAGATGGACAGATGGTTCCGGGCGGCGTCTGCAGTCATCGATCCGTTGTGGTGAAGAGAGAGCTGAGCCGAAAAGCAACGCTCTCGATTTACCGGTCCATCTACGTTCCGACCCTCACCTATGGTCATGAACGGTGGGTCATGACCGAAAGAATGATATTGAGGATACAAGCGGCTGAAATGAGTTTTCTCCGCAGTTTGGATGGGCTCAGCTTCAGAGATAGGGTGAGGAGCTCAGACATTCGGGAGAGGCTCAAAGTAGAGCCGCTGCTCCTCCGCATCGAGAGGAGTCAGTTGAGGTGATTCGGGCATCTAGTCAGGACGCCCCCCGGACCCCGGGGTAGACCCAGGACACCCTGGAGAGATTACATCTCTCGGCTGGCTCAGGAACACCTCGGAATCCTCCTAGAGGAGTCGGTGGATGTGGCCGGGGGAGGAAAGTCTGGGCGTCCGTGCTGAAACTGCTACCCCCGGGACCCGGACCCAGATAAGCGGAGGGTAACGAGAACGAGGTTCAGTCAAGAGGAACACATCTTTCAAAAAGAAATAGTCACTCAAAATGAGCCTAACCAAACACTTGAGCAGGGCAATAATGGGTTAATGTAAAACCATGGTCGCATAAACGGCCCCCAGTCTCTCTCCTGGTACACAGCTGCGTTAAATTCAACGAGAGCAATCAGTTCAACACAAACTATCCCTTCGATTCAAGGTTTGTGAGTGGAAGTAGCATTTAGATTGGATTTTTCATATATCAAACGAACAGTGGCTGAGGAAACAAGCTGAAGCCCGGCGCTTTGTTAACGAAGACATTGAAGAGCTGAAGGACCTGAAGGAGGAGGAGCGCAATCACGACTGGTTGAAAGACAAAGGAGAGTGAGTGAGGCCTGCTCGCAAAAATCATTTAAACTCTTCATTTTTTCCTGAACCATGTAACCTTAAAGTGACTCTCTCCTTCAGCAAATGTTTTGCGGCTGCCGACTACCTGGGCGCAGTGAACGCCTACAATCTGGCCATCAGGCTCAACAGAAAGATCCCAGCGTTGTATTCAAACAGAGCTGCTTGTCATCTGAAGCTGAGGAACCTTCACAAAGCCGTTGAGGATTCCTCAAAGGTCCGTAATGTCTGTGGGGAATATCTGCGCTCCACTGCATGCATACTCTGCATACTCTGCATGCAGACTGCATTTACCTCACCAGTTTACCTCTCAACAGCTTCTTAAGTCAATTCTTAATGTTTTCTCTTCTTGGATGGCGAGGTTTCATGCTCTGTTCCTTTTTCTTGTGTTAAATGATACATATAATTAAATTATCTATAATGAAATTTTAGATTCTCGGCGGAAGGAGCCATGACTGTCACACCCACCATAATGAAAAACAAATGATTATATTTGTTATCTCACATGGAATGAAAATATAAATAGAATTTCTAAATATATCTATCTAAAGTAACCTCATCACATGACAGGATACTTGATACTCTGACGTAGATGATGACATCCTTCACCTATAGTGTTGAATCCCACTGGATCCCACCAGTTTAAACCTTGAAAACACCAGCGAATGCAGACTCTACATAAAATCGCCATTAAATTGTTTACACTGCTCTTTTAAGTCCAGCTCCTACGGATGATAATTATTTGTGATGATGATTTTCTTACATTGTAAGATTCTAATAGAGAGCCTGACCTAACACTGAACGTTCTAAATAACACCACCAGCCCCTCTGGACCGCCCTCACAACTGACAGCGCTCAAAGTTTATTTGAAAGCTAGCTGGCTAAAAATTTGGTTTCAAACAAATTATAACTTTGTTTTTGTGTGTGAGAAGTTGTGTGTATACCCGGTTTGATAACAATCACAGAAGGGTGTCGGGTCAGGACACTATTTGGTGAACAGGTGAGAACGTGAAAAAATGATGCTGAGTCCCGATGCAGGTTTTAGGATTGAATGTTTATATGAGTGTGTGTGGTTATTTATATGGACGCACACATCAAGGAAAGTCCGTCGGACATCCAAGCAGGGTCCGTAAGATGTGTTTAAGTGCATCACAGAGCGTAGGAGACTGAGTACAAGAGTCTAGAGCAGGGGTACTCAAATACAAATCTTAAAGAAAAATTCTTTTTTTCAACGAGTCAAAGGTCCATTTATTATAGTCGGTCAAGCCACAAACCATAATACTGTTATACTCAAGGCAAAATGTCCTTTTCATTCAAAACAACAACAAAAATACATACTAAAATAAAGTAAAATGCCATTTCCATTTTGACATAAATTCAAATAAATACTCAAATAAAACAAAACCCTCCATAGAATGCTTTAGTAAACAAATATATCAAGATCTCAGGAATCAAAGTGCAATGAAAAACTATTATTTGTGTCCACCACTGCTGCTTATTATGAAAGGAAAGGCATCTTGTGCTTTACCAACACACACGCCACTCTGAGTGAGCAGCACCATGTCGCTTTTTGTTGTTGTATCAGTGTAGTGTGTGTGTTTTGGTTTGGTCAGCACATCTAAATGGCTGCCATCTCCATGCCAACGATGCACTGTTAGATTGTTACTGGGTCACATGATGGGTTTACATGGGACACTTTTATCCTTTCCTAATTAAACCTTTTCAAAATTGCAATGTAAGTCGCCTGTTTATATGACTTGTGATCTTTTCCGCGTGCGCGGAAGGGACTTTTCGCCCATCTAACCGTCCAAATATGTTAAAATATTTCAAGGTTGCAATGAATAAATTAATATCCGATGCAGACCGGTACTGTTCTGAATTTGCTGTATTTAAAAGTTGTCGTGGCGTCACGACGCTGGGCATGCGCAGATACAACTCAAACAGAAAGCTTTCCAATTCAGCGTTTACACGCAGCGACTGGCTATCGGAAAGGCTTTCCGAAAGGACTTGGACTACCTATTTGCAAAGGAATGAAATCTAATTCGGGAATGTTATTTCCATTCGGAAAGGGGTGTTTTAATGCAGCATTTTCTTTCCCATTACACGTCTTTTCCGAATCTAATCAGAATTAGGCTGTCCATGTAAACCCACCTGTCACATTTAGCTCAGGGTCCGCAGATAGAAAACTCGCGACGCGGCTGCAGACTGCGGGCCGCCTATTGAGGGCCGCTGGTCTAGAGTTTACCCAGGTACAGCAGAGGAAAGGAAATGCCCACAGATGCCTTATTCTTTTTTTTTTACAGTTTCTGAGCGAAGTGGTTTTTAAACTTTTAATGTTTTTTTTCCGGCCATGTATCATTGCAAATTTACTTTTAATGATCAAATTAATATTCGATTATAGCATTTACTAAAGGAAGTAGATATGAAGGCCTCCCAACTTTTAATCAGCTCTTAATGGCAGGCCTTCTGTATTTCTCTATGTGTGAATAATCGGTAATTGTGTATAACTTTTAGATAAATTAGGAATAATCATCATATTTCTGTGCAGGCTATCGATCTACTGACTCCACCAGTCGCTGCCAATGCTTCTGCCAGAATCAGAGCCCACGTACGGCGAGGATCTGCTTTCTGCCAGCTAGAGCTTTATGCAGAAGGTGTGAACAGCAACAGCCTGCTTCATTTGAAACGCTGTAAATATACACTCTAGGGTTAATATAACGACTCTGCACCAAATGTTCTTTCCTCAGGACTACAAGATTATCAAGTTGCTCTAAAGATGGACCCTCAAAACGAAATGCTGCAAGCGGACACACAAAGTATCAGAGACGTTATTCAAGGCACTGCGGAGAATCATCACACACAGTTAAACTCCTCTGTACATTCCTAAAGGCCGAATCAATGATCGTGTGGAGGGAGAGAGTCCGCTTCTGAGGTCCCACAGAAAGGGAAAAGTCCTAATACATTTTCTATAGGGATCGTGATGTTTTTGACTTAGTGGTGGTATAATCAGGAAGTATCAAAGTAAAAGTATTCATCGTGCAGTAAAATGGTCCCTCTCTGTGTGAATGTTTTTGTATTAATTACCTCCACCGGGGAGGTTGTGTTTTCACTTCTGTGCGTTTGTCTGTTTATGAGCAAGATTATGGAAAAACTAATGGACGGAGGTTCATGATATTTTTGGCAGAGGTATGTTTTGGCATATACTAACGGTGATTAACTTTAAGTGATGTTACATGTTTTACAGCATAAAATAAAATATAATAAGGTGCTTAGAGCAGTGACATCCCAATGTGGCTATTACTACAATTGTTCTTTTGATTACTTTTATTTCAATTTGGGGGTCGGAGCTGGGGGGTGCAGTTTCAAGAGTTCCTTTGATTCCTTTGATGTTCTTTTCGAGACGGAGCTGGGTGCTCAGTGGGCTGAACAGAGGCACTGAAGGGGAAAGCGCAGTGGACAACTGGCTACAGAGTATTTGAGAGATACCCAGAGAATCTGCTGGAGATGTCAGTAGATTTAGAGACTGACAGTAACAGACATTAATGGGGAAATCTTCTTTAATTTTCATAAACCTCGTAGTGTCTTGGTGGACGTTTGTGATGAATGCTTTTTCTAGTTACCGCCTTATAAATGTGCCAGGTTATGATGTATTTTACTTCTGTAGATGTTAAAGTTTGATGTAACCTGAGTGCTCTATATGTTAAGTAGTTTATATAATCCATAAGATCATCATCTTATCAAAGTCAATGCCCACAATAAAATGTTTATATTAACCATTATTAACTCTCCTATTCCTAAGCTTTTATTTGCAAGCAGAGAAAGTAGCTGCTGTCAATGATAAAATGCTACAATAATGTATAACAATCATTATTATAACAAATGATCTTTTTTATATTACATGCACGTTTTACCTGATAGAGTAAAGAACGAAATACAATTTACATATACAATTTCTTAATATGTCTAAAGGAACCTCATCATTTGACAGACTACTCTGAAACATAATGAGTATTGAAGGCTGCCGTAGATTCCCAGATCAGCTGAAGTGTAAAAAAGCTTGCAACTGGACCTTCACCGACAGACGGCACAGAATTTTACACACTGCACAAGTATTCTAAAGAAAGTGTAAGTTTAAGAACATTGGATATTAAACAGAATGACCACAATATACACAGATAAATGACATTATTGCACAAATACAGGATATTACACTTGATTGTTATTCTGCTTATTTATAACAATTCTATATGAGTTGTAAGTGAGGTGGGAATGGCGATTGTACCAGAACTTTATACCTTAGTGGTGGCATTATTCATTTTAGGCATGAATCTATCTAAATCCTGCTGCATACCAAGAGGCATGAGGTAGGCTGAGGTGACGGGGGCAGATGGAATGACCAGTGAAGTTTGACAAAGAGAGCGGCAGTGAAACTACTGTTGCCGCCAATACCCCCACGCGCCCATTTCTGAAGGGAGGGACACTGAAAACCATTGTGCTGCGAAGCCTATTAAAATATGGCCAATGCAACCAAGAATGGCAACTTAAGTTAGATTATGTGATATAAAGGAGAATGGGTCTTAATGGAACTAAGCCACAAGCAATGCAACAATAAGATGCCAGCGGCTGTGAGACGAACGAAGGTTGGGTTCTCAAACTCAAAATGATGCCCCAACCTAGAGATGGATGCCGGATTCCAGCGTGTGATAGCGTTCTGGCAGTGACATTTAATTATTTTATTGTTTATCATGCAGGGATAATGCATTATACATATATAGCACCAGATGAAGCTGAGAGCTAATTTATTTTAATTTTTTTGCAAAATGCTCATTAGAAACAAATGCTAGCAGAAACAAGGTGATCTGTGTTTGATGGTTGTAGAAAAGGAGGCATACGTATCTGCAGAGCTTGTGTAGTAATAGCAAAACATTTTTATTTTTTTTTGGATCAGAAGATTTTATTTTATCCTTATATAAAGTTCATTTGAATCTATTAAATATAGGACATGTAAGATGTATATTGAGACCTGATTGAAGACAATAATGAATGCCCATAGGTGCATGATGATCTAGTCTGATTATCTTTACAAAAAAAAGGGGTAGATTTGCGATCAAAAGCGAAGGCAACAGACAGGATGACAGGCTAAGCATTCAGATGTGACGGTGAATGGACGAATGAGGCCTCCATTATTAGGTTCATTTGTTGTTTTCATCCACCATTTCCTCCTAAACTTCCAGGTTGCGTTGCCCTGCTTCTGGCGTCAACATGGCTACGGCAATGTAGGTGCTTGTTTTCTCTTGCTTAGGAGTTAATTAACTTGTTTTCTCAAGAAATCGGTCGCTTGTTATCTCGTGATAAGATAATTATCTCTCGGCTGCTCTGAGCTTCCAAAAGTTCATCTATTTGATGGCATTTAGTTAAAAAACTGTGGAAACTGTAGTGCCTTCCTGAAGACATCAGGATGGATGAGATGAGTCTCTGGTGATGTTCAGAGCATTGGTGTTTAGAGTCCACGTAAGTTCGTATTTGCCATGGAATTATAACTTAATAAACTGGTGTCTCGTTTTAGTACTCACTACTCCGATGGAAATTTTGTAATTTCAATAATATTTCAATAATTCACTGTTTGAACATGAAACATAGCATGTTAAGAATAAAATGTTCTCATTAAAACTATCAGTTTTAACCACACTCATTTGGTAGTTTACCATTGTTTGGTATCCTAAACGAAAAAAAGCCTGACCATAAATCAGATATTTCTGATCAGCAATGATGTTAGTTAAAATCATTTTGAAAGTAAAAGTTAAAAACATTAAAAATAGATTATATTTCATGGCAGTTTTATGAAAGGTGGTGAAAAGTTAGATTAACCTAACACTGGCCAAAAATATAAAAATCCACCTAAATCAGTGAAATTGTGAATCATCAACACTCTTGGTTAGTTGAAGATAATAAAAATATTTATGTATTTTTGTCATTTAAATGGACATCTTTTACAGAAAGCGATATTTAAAGGGTGAAAATCTTTATAAATAAGTCGTATCTGATAGTAATACTATCAAATACGAATACGATACTACTTTATGGCAGGTTATTAATGTCCCCAAATAGGATGTGAGTAATGACTGATGGGGATGAAAGGGCAGAAGGATGGAGTCCACTTCAAATCCTGAACTCTACAGTATTTTTTGATGCTGATTTTACATTATATCTGGACATTTCTATTTCCCTTTGTAAATGGACTTGCTGTGAAGGCTGTTCTTGGCTGTAGATCTGAAGTGCAAATTGAGGTCAACTGATCAGACCACACACCAGGTCAGGACCTGCAGCTGTTTGGTCATGGGAAGGCTGGTGTGAGTCTCCAGATGATTCTTGAAAGCAGTGGTTTGGTGTAACGTGCTGCCTGAGCTTTCACAAATTCTTCTAACATGACATAATACTAACTCAAAACTTAATGCAAGTAAGTCGCCTGCATAACAAAGTGTACCAGATTTGACACATGGGTCCACAGAATAGATTTTTGTCAGTCCACTGATCTAAGCATATCAGCGCTCCAATCCTGCCAAACATGTGAGTGTGATTGTGAAGTAGCACTTGAAGACCTCGACCACACACCCTGCCCTCTATCAACGGACACAATCCAAATCTGTAAACACCCCGCAAAGCCGCTTTTCTTATTTTTCCATCCACCAACTTTCAGGGTTTTTTTTCTAATCTCCACATCAAATGTGCCCAAAGCTTCCCAAAGAATTGCGAATGGTTGAAATTAAGAGTCAAAAGAACGGCGTCATTGAGAGGCTTTGATTTGTGGTGGAGCTGTGGTTTGCGTAACGATGGGAATTACTTCTCTTAGCGTTTGAAAAGATAAACACAATTCCACAGAACACAAACGACAGAGAGATCTGGAGTGTTATTACAAAATGTTGATGCCTGAATGAATGCAGCAGATGAAGACTCCAAAGGCCTGCTGGGAACTCACTGTGCAGTGGAACGTGAGAGAGATATTTCCAGTTGCATTTTATTATGACAGGACTCAGGAGCATGAGACAAAACACAAACCAAGAGGCACAATTTCTCAGCATATTTTTAACCATATTGGCAAGAATAACATGATAACACATTTGATTAATTTTTAACAGCTCACTCAGGGGTGTTAGAGGTCTTTATTTGTATTTTCATAACCTGTTATTTCAGTGCACTAGTACTATCAGTGGGATTCACTCATATTTTAACAAGAATAATTGTTACAAATAGTAGAAATAGTTCTTCAAGGCTTGTGTATTTTTTTTGTATATCTTCACTGCAGCCAGAGGTGTTCTTTTTTCTTTCACCTTTTTTCTTGGTGACTGTAGATTATAGCCGTGAAACGAGTGCTCTCTGCCCCCCCTCTCCTGCCCCGACCAGGCAGGCATTCCAACACCATGTAGATGTCTGTCACCATGGGAGTTGAATCTGCATGGACCCCACCAGTTTACCTTTCAACACTTTCACAAGTAATTTCTTCATATTTACTGACTTAGATGGTGAAGTTTCATGCTACTTTGCTTTTTCTAGTGCTAATCATAAATATAATCCTCCATTTGTGAAAATTTTTCTCTCCCTCCCCGTGACAGACGGACGGAGCTGCGACTGTCAAAGCTATGTATTGTGCAATATACAATGTACGATCAATTAATTCCGAAAATCGCATTATGATGACACTGTTTTATGACATTTTTATTGCTAGGTTTTGAAATTGCATGTTTAACTCTGGAGTAGAATGTTAGAGTCTTACAGGATATGTATGAGAGCAGTATGACAGAGATTATGCAGTAGGAGTGACGGATGGGTTCAAGGTGGCGGGGGGACTAAACCAAAGATCAGCTCTGAGCCCCTTATTGATTGCCATTGTGATGGACAGATGAGGTAAGACAGGAGTCTCCATGGACTATGATGTAGGTGGATGACATTGTGATCTTTAGTGAGAGCATAGTACTTTAATACTAGGTTTTCCTAATTAAATCAATATGCCAACCGGATCAGGATATGGATCTTTCATTGTCTTCAGGCATCTATGTGATGTCTTCCAGCCAATCAAATCTGTCAGGGGGTTCACCAAGTTCAGTGCTAGGGTCAGTGGTGGCATCGGCTCTGGTACCAGTCTGTCATTAGAATGGCAGAGTATTGGACATGAAGTTTAAATTATGTGATTAAACATTCAGTTTGTGTCGACTTAGTACGGCTCTTACCACTACACCATTATTCAGAGTTGCCCGATTGACCAACCCTTCCTGGGTTTCAGGAAAACCCATTCCAGTACAAGAACTTAGAGTATCTGCCAAGTACTTACCTAATCCACAGTTAAAAAGTTAGATATCTATCACATGAACCTGGAAACTTGTATTTTTGTTGATCTTGTTAAAAAAAATCAGTTTGAAGTGTAAGTATAAGCTTCAGGTTGCAGTTGGAGGTTCCTGAGATTTGAGTCTGTAGACAGCTACATAGTTCATATGGGAGTGAATTGGATGTTTTAGATGGCCGATTGAAATTTGGGCCTGACAGTTGTAGTCTAGACATTTGTCTCTGGCTACAGAATGTAGTTTTGTTCTTGTCGAAGTGGAAGTCCTTATGCTGCTTGTCGACGAAGGAGCCCGTCTTCAGTCAGAGCATTATTCATGTTAACTAAAATTAATGGATTATGCTGATGGGAGGCTGATCCCTTAGGCAAAGCTCACAGACCATAAGGGGGCCCGACCGTTGAGGATCTTAACTTACTCTGTTTCCTCTCAGACTGGGCTTCCATTTATCAGACTTAGGAGGACAGAATAGTTTCGCCATGCTGGTGGCGTGGTAATGTGAGAAGGGATAGGTGGGAGGTGGAATGTGTGTGTAAGAGCTGGGTACAATGATGGTGGTCGTGTGCCCTTCATTTAACGATTACACTCTCTGGCTCATCCTGGGGGACCCTGAGACATTCCCAGGCCAGAGCTAGTCCCGCCAGACAGTTCTGGGTCTACCCCAGTGTCTCGTCTAAGTTCGATGTGCCAGGAAAACCAAAAGAGGGCGTGTCCTGGAGGCATCCTAAAAGACGTCCGAACCACCTTAGCTGGCTTCTTTCGACAGAGAGGTGCAGCTAATGGATGTTCAATGGATTGGCGTTGGGGGGCATTAGGCGACAACTAGCCCTAGGTACATCCAAATAAAGATTGAAACTTTCAGAATAAAGCAGAAAAACAAAATCCTCCAGCCCAGTGTGGATATCCCTTATCCACAGATTGTAGTCCACTGGGTGGACCGAAAAAGACCCACTAGTTTACCTGTCAACAGTTTCATAATTCAGGTCTTAATTTTTTCTCTTATTTGACGGTGACATTTCACGTTCTACAGCATTTTTTTGTCTTAAGAAAAAGAGTTATCCTAAATTAGTCAAAATCTGTGTTGACAGAAATGCCGGGGCGCCCTTCGCAGTGAGTAGTCAGTCCACAGACGTTGCAAGCAGTGTGGTACCGGCTGGGGGCACGGTATACTTTTACCCCCAAACCATTTTAAGTCTATGCACAACTACTCGTGGTGAACATCCGTGGAGGAAATGCACCTGGCGGATTAGGCCAATCCTAGGGAGACTTCCTGTTAGGGGAACTTTGCATTATTTACTTTCCAAGTTGTAAATAATTAACCAGCAACAACATCTCCATTATCTTTTTCTTCTTCTTTGTTGGTTTTCAGAAGTGAAGCATTTCTTCATCATCTTCAACCTTAAAAAATCCTCTGCTATGTTTGTGTGTGCGCAGCATGGAGGGGGGGTCGCAGTCTCAGGCTGATTCCCTCCTATTGTTTTGTTAACTCTGACTGATTGACAGGTGGTCAGCCCTCCTGGCTGGGTGCTGGAGCTCACTGACCACTACCATATGGAGTTCTTTAGGCCCGCATGCTGAGCAGGACACACACTGCTGCCTCTCGACACCACTCTTTAACCCATTTAACACACTCGAACAAAGGAAGTGGACCCCCAAGTATACATGCCTCTGCACCACAGAACAGACTGGAATTTAACTAACTCCTGGGGTCTAAAGTTAGGGCCAGTTGGTCTCTACATGACATTGACATTTATAACAAAAAAAAAAAGATTACTTTTCATTGATCTACAAATGTTATTGTTATGATGTGAAATTTCATTATTCTTTTCTAGGCAAATAGAGCTTATCAGCCCATCCAAGGATGGGATGTTCCATTCTAGCCTCTATTCATCAACCCGACACCAGCCACTAGGAAACTTAAGAATGCCAAGACCCAGTCTGAAATCTTAAAACTTTCTGCGGCTCACCAAATCCTTTAATCACTATTCCGATCAACACACGGGACTAAGATTAAGAAATTGCCTCAACATTTTTCCCTCATTATCTCTAACTGCTTAAGTTGTTCAGGGTTGCGGGAGGGGCTGGTGCCTATCCCAACTGACATTTGGGGAGAGGCTGGGTGCACCCAAGCGGTATTTTCATCAGATTGCCAACACATTTACACCTAAAGGGTAATTTAGAGTAAAATAATAAATCTATGTTGCATGTTTTTGGACTGGGCGAGGAATCCGGAGTAACTGGATAGAACCCACGTTAAAAGAGGGAGAACGTGCACAGGCTCCAGGTCCTCTTTTTCATTTGGTCTTTACATTGGTCATTGCAGTATGAAATTAAGTGCAAATATTATAAGCCCTTAAAGAGAAGAATCTATTTTCTTCTTTTTGGAGTCGGGCAGTGGGATTACCCTGCTGCAGCTGGAATTGAGGTTGACAAGAGAGCTGGAATGGTGGTATAATTAGTAGCACTGTTGCCTCACATCACAGTTCCAGGTGAAAACAACAACCTGTGGTTCCCAGCATGTGCTACCTGTGTTTGCATGTGTGCACCTCAGGTTCTCAGGTTTCCTCCCTGCTGCCCAGAAACATCCAATATAGGTGAATTAGTGATGGTAAATTGACCTTAGGTGTGGATGTGCGTGAGAGTGGATGTTTCTTTCTATATGTTGGCTCTGTGATGAACTGTAAAATTGGCCAGGGTGTACCCGGCCTCTTGCCTAATATCAGCTGGGATAGGCTCCAGCCCCCTGAACAGGATAAGTGAACAGAAAATGGATGGAGAAAAAAAAGGATTTCTATAAAACCATGTAAAGTCACTTACATCAAAACCAAAAGAAGGAGCTGAAAGGGATTGATGTACCACAACGAGCTAAAGGTAAGTCTGACATCAGATGTTTTCTTTCAATGGTTTATCATTAATTCACTAGCACTATTCTGGAAAAATTGGATTACCACAGTTTTAACTACTTTTGTAAATACAATCCATAGATCTTCAGTTGTCAGCTTTATCTGACACAATCATTTGAATAATTCAAAATCACAATCAATATCACTCAACATTAGTCTTTCTTTTCAGTATTCTGAGTCTTCTCTTTCATTCACAATGAATGTTTAATTCTGCTTGTGTCATCCACATTTCCTTCAACTTATTACATGACATACATTTTTGTGTATTACATAATAAATATGTCTATGGTGTTTCTTTTTGCAGTGCATAAGAAACCACTTTTTGTTTTTCATCATCACTCCCTGTTATTTTTAAATTCTGTTACACATGAAATGCTGAAAGTAACAAATTATTAGCCATGCGTTATGGTTTGTGGAATTATATGTCACATTTAAATATATGTTCATCTGCAGTAGGAATATGAACTTAATTCAATAAGGAAATAAGCCTGAGAATCAAATATGAGGTACATATTGGCTTTCTGCTGTTTGGAGATGGTGTTATGCAGAAATGATGTGGAGGAATATGCTGCACAAGTTCCACACAGGTCTGGATCATCCCGGCTCCTTCCTCCTCCTCCACCTCCTCTTCCCTCTTCCCTCCCTTTCTACCCAGCTGAATGACCACTAAAGGTAAATTAGATCATAATGACCCTGCACCATCCATACAAAACCTGATTAGACATGCAACCCTCTGCCTAATGAGCTGAAAAACTGCTGTGTGTGTGTGTGTGTCTCTGTGTGTTTGTGAGTGTGTGAAATGTCTGTATTTTGCTCCTTTAGTCACAGCTCTGTGTGGTATCTGCTAACACACACAGACGCCAGTGACCATGTAAACACACACATGCACATACAAGAAACCATATGCTGTTGCACCTCACACGATCTGCATCTCGTCGCTAATATTCTAAGATGCAGCGGCCGAAATAAAGTAAGGTCCTTGAAGATCTGACAACATCAAAACAGATGACAGACCGACTTACACTATATATAACAAAAACTCCCTTACACAAAAGAAGAATGCAACAAGAAGTTTACAAATGTGAAATTTCCAAATGCACTTTATGTTAAATAAAAAATGTAATGCATTACCAGTATACTTTCAAGTGCACAATTATAATACTTCTTGGGACCAAATTGGCCCACTTTTAAATGATAAATAATACTTAATAATTATCCTTATAGTAAAAGAGTTGTTAACTTTGATCAAACTATAATAAAAGTACAAATAATAATAATGTAGTCAGTATTAATGAAATTTAGTCTTACGCACCCAAAGGAAGCAGTGGGCAGCCCTATGGAAGCACATAGGATGCATGTTTGGCTCAAGGACCCTACAAAACGTAGACGGCTGTGATTGAACCACCAACCTGCTAATCTTCCAATTGGGAGACAAACACAGCCACACATATCATAAAGTGAATTTATAGGCAGTATTTACATGGAGGATATCTTGAAGTGCTCTACTACTACTACTACTACTACTACTACTATTACTACTACTACTACTACTACTACTATTACTACTACTACTACTACTACTACTACTATTACTACTACTACTACTACTACTACTACTACTACTATTACTACTACTACTACTACTACTACTACTATTACTACTACTACTACTACTACTACTACTATTACTACTACTACTACTACAACTACTACTACTACTATTACTACTATTACTACTATTACTACTACTACTATTACTACTGCTACTATTACTACTACTACTACTACTACTACTATTACTATTACTATTACTATTACTGCTACTACTACTATTACTACTATTACTACTACTGCTGCTACTACTACTACTACTACTGCTATTATTACAACTACTACTACTACTACTACTACTACTACTATTACTACTACTACTACTACTACTACTACTACTACTACTACTACTACTACTACTACTACTACTACTACTACTA
>VRLP01006771.1:0-26050 GCA_009660295.1 Lophius piscatorius | reverse complement strand
AAGGACTTAAAACTTTCCTTTTTAGCAGAACCTATAACCTTAATTAACATTGCTGCTTTTTGGTAAGGCTTTTATATAGTTATTACTTTATTTTTTATTGATGCTTTTATCTGCTTTTGCTTTGTAGCACTTTGAGATTTGATCCAAATGTAAAGTGCATTATAAATTAAATGTATTATTATTATTATTATTATTATCACAGGGCAGACACATAGAGACATACAACCATTGCCTACGGGCAATTTTAGTGTCACCAGTATTCATGCTTTTGGATTGTGGGATTGAGCCAGAGTTCCTGGAGAGAACCCACACAGACACAGGGAGAACAAGCATCCTTGCACAGACAGGCTGGCAGAGGTGGATTTGTACCCAGTACCTTCTTGCTGAGAGGCAGCAGCGCTAACCGCTGCGCCACCGTGCCGCCCCATTTGAAAGATTCCAAAACAAATCACCATAAATCCAACAACTTTGACTTAACAGCCATATGTTTTACATCAAAACGTCAGAAAATGACTTCCGCTTCATTTAATACCAGAATGGAACCAAACAACCTCATCATTTGTGTTGAGGAGGACCTAGAGCCTCAAGAGGTCCCCCAGCCGCTTTCATAGACTTCCATTCAAAAATCAGGGATCATTTTCTAAGAAATTTAAATGTCATATCTTTTTAAGTCGCTCAAAATTTACTTTTTCTTCACTTAATCTTGAAAAACTGCAAACCAATCAATTCAACTATTTCTTGGCATCAGGCCTTCAATTCAAGTGAGATCCACATTTGTTCCTACAATGGTCTGTCCAGTTTTTCCTTGTATAATCCCGCTATGTCCGCCTGTCGTACTGCAGGTGGCTCCTAAGGTAACCATGACAACGAGCTACGTGCGTAACCATTGTAACCAGCTTTGTCACTCAACCTAATTAGCATATGTCTGTGTAGATTCCCATTCATCCAGGTCATGCTAATCAACGTGAGTTGAAGCCACACCAAGACGTTTCACCTCTCATCCAAGAGGATTCTTCCGTTCCGACTGGCCCGTGCGGAGTCAGAGATTTTATGCCTCCAGAAGATGTTGGTACATGGAGAGTCGTTGGGAGTTGGCCTTGCTGATTTATTGAGGGTTGGTATGAGTTGTCAGGAGTCGTTAAGGACAGAGTTTGATTGTCTGCTGTGGTATCATGTGAGTCGTTAGCATAATGTGAGTACAGGTGTGGACGATGGTGAAACCGTCTGGGGAGAGACATTATAACTGCTTTGTATGTGGTTGATAGGTGGTAGCATTCGATTGTGTCTCCTTATTCACGTGTATATACCCACCTGGGAAGCATCGTAAGCTGTCAGGAAACAACTGCTGCATTAGTTGTACTGCTTGTACACCTTTGCAGCAGAACAGATATGTATGCTACTCAACCTCCTCCTGACCAATACAGTACACAACGACTATTTTTCAGAAAAAAACTTGGCTGTGTAATGGGTTCTCCAACATCTCTCATTGCGGCCAACCTCTACATGGAAGAAGTGGATTAGATGGTTCTTACTTCTTTCAATGGGACAACACCTAGCCACTGGTTCTGATAGGTGGATGCCACATGGGTCAAAATAAAAGCGGGTGAAGTCGAGGCCTTCAAAAATCACATCAACGTTGTTGACCACACCATCAAGTTCATCAAGGGAGGACATCAGAGAGTGCTCGCTACCTTCTTTGGACTGCGATGTAAGTGTTGAGATGGACGGTTGACTGAACATTGAAGTTTACCCGCAAACCTCCACACACAGACCAATACCTGATGTTGGACTCACTGGAACACAAGCTGGGAGTCATCAGAACCATAAAGACCCTAACGTAGTAGTCCGTGAGATTCAGTTAGCGGGTAAATGAGACCCAGGTCTGCAAAATGGTTGGGTGTAGCCCAACGATCAAACCACAGCAGGAGGTCAGCGATATTGAATCATGTCACCATTTCTGTCATTTCCACACATTATCTATAGAGTTGCTGCTACAGGCTTAAACTTTCCTTTAAACAATATGATCTCAATGCTATATAGTATAGACCCCCACACACACTGGTCAATCAGCCAAAATATTATAACCACTGACATTAAGTCTGAGCTATACTGGACAATCAGCCAAAAAATTTTAACCAACCACTGACGCAGTAGCCCCGGCTATGACATCATAACTGCTTCAGGTAAGGTATTATAGAGCTTAGATTGATAGATATAGACTTTTTTAATACCCCTCCAGCTAAAACACCCCTCCATGGCACTCTCAAAATTTCTGCTAAAGAAATTTTCTAGTTTTTTTCCCACTTTCTCTTCAGGAGACTCAGCCCACCTTGACTCTTTCCACTGTCTCCCTCAGATTAGCCATGTACAGTAGTGGAATAAATTTGGATTAATTGCAGCCAGGGCACCAGTGAGCTCGGCTTGCCTCAGCTCTGCGACTGCTGGGATGCGAGCAGAGAAATAGTCTGCCACGTCTACCCTGCGCTGTATATCCCTCGTCATTGCACCGCAGAAGTCTTGCCCGTAAAAACAGAGGTAATTAAATCTCCCAGCTCTCATTAAAAATACAGCTGTCTACCAGCGAGCAACACAGTACAACTAAGAAAATGTAAATTTTCATTCATGCTGCCAGAAGAGAGCAGGGCTTTTCACCATGGCCCTGCCAGTGCTGAGCAGAATAACTGCTCCACTTAAATAACTGTCCTTTTGTTTCCTGTGGAATTACATAGGGAAATGGCCTGTGTGTTATATAATTTGTGGATTAGGTGCAGTTAGAGGTCTCTCAGTTCCTGCAGGGAACAGTGCAGGTATTCACGTGTCTTTTTTAGAAAATAGAAATTGGATATGGCAGGATTTAGAACCGTTAACTTATTTTTAATTGGTTTTTCCTATTAAAACGCTCAGATGCTCCAAGATTAACACAGGAAAACTTCTGCAAGGTTAACCACTGGTTGAGGTGCCATACACAGTTCCGCTGCAGTAAAACAGAGAATGATTTTTGCTGATTTATAAAGATTGGAATTAGATACTTTATGTCCTGCAGAAGTTGGGCCCTCAGATTGTGTGAACGTTAATTATGAATACTATGCATGAGAAAGAGAGAGCAAGAAAGTCAAGACAATTCAAAATGAATATGTTTAATGACAGAATAATTTACCTGGGAAAGTAATGAAGGATATCCTTCTTTCTATTTTATTGGTCTTTCAAAGTTGTCGGAGAACTTTCACTTTTTGTCAGCAACTGAAAAAGGGAATATAAATTCCTTAAAGGAAAAACATTGTTATTGCAGTTTTTCTTATCGATTATGTTAGAAATACCTTTGAGTAAATACAGAGTCAGAACTTTTAGTCGGTAGTGTCCAGTCCAGGGTGACCTCCCTTGATAAACAGAAATTTTGGTCATAATTACATAAAACAACCCATGTTTGTCTTTTCGCTGCAAAGATCTCCAATGTGTTTCAGGTCTAAAGGTGGAGGTGGAGGTGTAACATCAGTCAGAGAAAAGTCCAGTCTGGGTGGAGGGTTCGTCAAACACATAAAATAAACACAGTTACATTGGGTCAATTTATGACAATAATTGAGCAAACCTATAAATTAAAACTGGACCTATTCAAAGTTGATTCAATATATTATACTGACTCAATCCAAGTATGTTAAGTTAGACCAAAATGATAGTTTGATACTGAAAGAACCTATTTATTCAAATGGAAATATTTCCATTATATTTATGATTAGCAATGTGATGAGGCCATATCAGAGATGCTATTGCTAGGTTTTTGCAGTAAGCTGAGAAGCTGTGTTATTACCACAGACTTTGTCCTTCAGTTTATTTTACTGTATTTTCAAAGTTGCCTCCAAGGAGATTTTGCTAGAGTGCTTACTCCTCCAAACTGTTAGGAATAGATTGCACGTGTACTTTATACAATATTTTCCAGAATCACCTTGATGGCGTACATGTGCGAAGGTAAATATTCAAATTCATTGCACCCATATGAAGAACTTTAGATTCACGCATGAAGAGAGCTGTCATTGTCCGGTGAATTCCCTCATGCCTCTGCTTTGTCAAACCATCGGTCACTAAATACACTTTATTTATGAGCCTTTCCAGCAACGCCCATGCCTTTCATGCTGCTTAACGACCAATTTGATAGACAAAACAAGTTTAAATGTGCACTTTAGAGACTAAGAGATTGGTAGTTTAGAAAAGAAAACATGACAAATAAATAGTAGACAACACAAACACAAAGAGAATAATGTAAAAATAATAATAATGAGTAGTCATTATAATAAAATATAATAAGCTGTAGCTAAAAGTAATGAATTAAATCAAGTTAAAAGCAAGAAGATAGCAAGAAGAAAATCATATTCAACTTTTAAGAAAGTGATTTACTTTAGTTTTTATGTTTTATGCAGATTATTCCATATTAATTTAAAAGTAAAGCTTCCATCATACTTTCGTCTTTATTTGTATCTTTGTTCACTGTGGGGGAAAAAAAGAAAAAAATGAAATTGTACCGCGAGTGAGGAGTGAAGAGTGATCGTATTGACTTGGCTCCAGGAAGATTTCAATTATGAAACGTTCTTGGTACGACACAGGAAAACAAGCACATGCAGTGAATGACAGCTTTGCTTAAGAAAGGAGTACACTCAGGACCTTTTCCCACGAGTGCAACGGTTCATAAGGGAATAAGATCATTACTGCATGAAGCCACTCTGGTCAAATAAGGAGATTTCATTGCCTATGGTAGGCATTGAGTCAGAAACAGATGCTGAGGGTTGCAGAGCTCTTACATTGTGAGATTTCATTTCACTTTGAAGGCGGGGGCATGGGGTCTGAAGATGTGCTACCCCCTCTGTCAATCATCCAGGCAAACACACAGAAGCAAATCTATAATTCAACTACAGGGGAGCTCATACAATTCATAGGGACCCGGATTTAGTTTTTTGTTTTCAGCTTCTTTTCTAACCCGTTTTGAATACAGTCCTGCATTCACTCAGTGTTTCATTTTAAGAAGCCTTAAATCTTCTATCTTCACCGATCTCTCTTAAACAGTAGCACAGGTTGTAGGACTCACATGCCACAATTCAATTATGTCACTGATTTACTGAGAGGGGGAGCAAATGAAGGACAGATGGGAAAAGTGCGTTCCAACAGCTGCCCTCGATTTGTCCAGTTCTGCCTGTTTCCACTCATTTTGAACAACGAGAAGGAAAAACATCATCTTGTCCTCCAGATAAAGATTTCAACCTGTCACTGGACTACCATGATAAATCATCAGGGGCCGGAGGTGGCGGCCTCATGTCGAACACGCTGAAAGAAGTTTTAAGATGAAGAGAATGATGCATGCTGGGTAATCGAGGGGAAATCTACTGGCTGTGAGGATCATCATGATACATTGTTAATTTAACAGTATGACTTTCACATGTGTAAAAGCAGAGATTTTCTCCAGTGATTCATCCATTGGATCATCAGCTTTTTTTAAAAATTCAATGCAAAACAGGAAATGAAGCAGAACATTATGTCCCCGGTTTATAGGTGTAAGCATTTCGATGTATGTCAACTGAAGCAGAAGTATTACCGGAGGTCCACCTCTCTCATAGCTGAGACTGAAGGCTTTCTTCCAGCTCCATGTTGGTCTCACTGCTTGGGTTCCATCTGGGCTCAGCTGATCAGGTGGATCACGGCCACGATCACGACCACACACTCTGCTTTCTAAACAGCAGGGATCTCTCTGGCTTTCTCCCATCCCCGCAGAGCATTCAACATGGACAGCTCCCAGCTAAATTACAGGAGCCAGCCTCCAAGTATCTACCACAGGCAAGTTATTTTTAAGGCCCAAAACCAAAGCTCTAATGTCATTGTACTCAACCAGAACACCAAAACAACCGTCAGCCAAGACTCCGCCTTCTGGGAACTGTTAAAGGAATAACACTTAAATTAAACAGACCTTCTTTCTGCTCAATGCAGTGTTGTTCTCTTTCACATTTCCAGTTTCAGTTTGAACAGACCTCTACTCACCTAAATGATGCAGCTTTCATTTCTACTTGCATGTAATATTGTGGTCCACTTCGTTTACTCATTTTGGACGCTGCTTAATCCGACAGGAGCAAACACGCTGCAACTAGAGGAAACACGTGTAAATAAAACCCAAGCAAATGAAAAAAACATCTTGATCAGCTGGAAAACACGTGCACAGCATTTGAAGAACGCAAATACAATACAACACGTTAAGAAAAACACGCTGCAAATAACACAACACAACGGAAATGTTTTCAGAGGACTATGTGATGCACACATCCAAGGAAAAATATATTTTTGGTTTATTTTGACATTGTGCTGGCACGATTCATTTTAGCTAATTTTCCAACAGCTCTGACAGATAGCCGACTCTGGTAACGTACGTCGCAAACCACAGTCAAAAAAAGCATGTCCAGATGCCAGTCGTAGCTGACTCATCATTATTAAGGGATGAATTCTGCTCCCCACCAGAAAATCTGAAGGTATGTGTCAGACTGTCAGTCTGCGAGTTGGAGCTCAAGCTCAATCGGGTCATGCAGCAGGACAATGATCCCACATAGAATAGTACAGTATATCCAGCTCAAGTTCAAGTCCATCTTGGAATGGCTCTCAAGTAATGAAACTAAACTTCTGGTCTGGTTTGGTCAATGTCCAGACTTGATCCCCGTTGAGTTTGTGCTCAGGTTCTGCAAAGAGGACTGGGACAAGATTACATCACAGTGATGTCAGAGACTGAAGTATTTGTTTGCAGTTGTTGCTGCTAATGTTGGAACAACTTGCTGATAGGTGTGCCTTTTGATGCCGGTGCATGTCGGTATCGGAAACAATTTTTGCTTTATTTAACAGAATTATCTTTTAAAACTTGTATTTTCTGATTATTCAAATTGCCTCTGTTTAATGCTGAATTGTGAAAGACGCACAAAAATAGAAGAAATGTGTAGGGACATATAATATAGAAAGGTGAAAATTAAACTTGAAGCCTTGTCCAATTTTCTTACTTCTCAAAGAAGTTCAAATCCTTTCCTGGAAGAACAGAAGGGTCCTGTGCGGGCATTTACGAGCTTGAAGTATGAGACATTTCACCACATCTGATGGCAGCTCTTTTTTCAGATGTGGTTCTAGGAGGCTTTTTTTATGGATGTGTTGCTGACTCCCTTACCGGAAGATGTGGAACACAGGCAGCTGCCTTACATTTTTTTGCTTCAGAATTTTTTGCGTACTGGTTGCGGTAGATCCTCTATCTCTACATGGCACGCGCGATTGCCCTTCAATTACCATTGTGAGGTTATGATTATATCTAGACATGATATGCTCTGCTGAGGCCCCGGTGAAACGTGTGAGCATGAATGTTTGATGATGGAAAACTCTGATTAGTCAGGAGATAGGGGGGAGACTCCATGGGTCTGAGGAGTCACCAGGGAGGCCGGTTCAAAGGAGAGTGGTTTCACTTCAATACCACCGACTTCTGCCGAAAAAGAAAGCAGGAAACGGAACCATCAGCACTTTATCTCTTTTTCAAACCGGCTTCCGCTCAGAGAAGAGAATAGCAGGTGCCAGGTGTTGAGAAAGTCGGAGCGATATAGACGTGACGCTGTGGAGCCGACCTCACTGAACTCTGTCTTTATGAAAGGCCCCAGAAACTCTTCTTTATGATGATGGCGCTCAGAGAGAGGCGATAGGGGTGAGTTCTTTGAAGGTCCTGTCAGTCTCCTCCAGTCGGAAGCTCGTGGGCATGTTTTCATAATAATTTCCTTATTCAAAGAACATATCGAGATGTTCTCCTCACTAATTGCTAAAGCATTAAAGTTATGTCAACTCTTTATTTTTGCACATGCTCCGTAATGCAGCCCTAAAGGGACAGGAAGTGTCTAACTTAAACTCTAGGTTGATCCTCTGGAACTTAAACTCCCCCTCCATGTCTGAAAACACATGCTTAACGCCATGACTCCACGCAATATATCTATCTTCAAGGTGGACATTTTCAACATGTGGAAGCTCTCTCCTATTTGTTTCATTCCTGTGCAGTTTAAAGAAAAACAGCTCCAGTGTTTGAACAAGCAAAAACAAGTGGCTGTACTTTGGCAAACCACGTAATCTCAGAGCGTATTTATCCAAACAAAGCCCGGTCCAACACCATCCCGCTGTGGCTTCCCAATGGTTTCTGCATCATCCACCTCGATCCCTACAATAACACTGTGAGCCTTGGGGCTATTTTCAGATTTCCCAGATTTCCTTGCAGGGATACAACACTTAGTGGTTGAGAGGAGTCCAAGAACAGTCACTCACTGCAGATGTTACCTGCACAAACAAACAGTTGAATTTGGTATCTGATAGCTAAGTGAATTTGTACTTTAACCCGCAACAGATTTCTGTTTATGGACAAAGGAGAGAACCTCTACCACACTGAACAGGACCATTAAGAAACTTCAAACACTCGCCATGTCTTTGTTATTCTAGTATCTATTATCCTCCATAAACATGGCTCTTTTGGTGTTTTGTTATTCGAGACTTTTGACATTTGGACATCCTATGATTTAGTCTGATTTTATATTTGCTGTAAATGCAATCCACATGTTGTAATTATCTGACAATACGCCCGAACAATGCAGCTAATTTTAGACCGTAGTCATTAAAAGACCATTTCCCTGATTCTTCATGGTTAAGTCGGGGAAATGTTTTCACAGGTGGAATCACTCGCCGTAATGTCCTCTGTGCGTCTGGGGGGGATCTGTCGAGCTGAGTCCAGTGACATCACTAATTCTTTGAATGAAACCAATATAACAGCCTTCAGAATCATGGGTTCTTGCTGGTTCAAAATTTCGATACTCTGATTTCTTGTCAACTGTCATGTTTGGAAACTTCTACACGTCCCATTTCTGTAGTATCCATTTTATCAAAGGTGGTTAGCTTAGCACAAAGTTTTGAAAAGGTAAAACACGTAGAAAGGAGATTCCGGGTTCAACCAAACACAGTACCATATGAAAATACATGGTCCGCGGAACATTAAAACCTCCTGGCTCTCTTTGTGGGTCCCCGTTCAAAAACAGCTCTGTGATGTCACTGCGTGTTCTGACACCATTTTATGACAAACATTAACTTTTTCAGACATACAGGTTAGCCACCACTCCCCGTGTGCATTAATGAGCCAAACGCAGACCACATTGGTAGGAAAGTATTGCACTTCTGGACATGTTCTGACCCAGTCATCAAACCATCCCTATTTGGACTTAATCAAAGTCCACGATACCTTTATGCTTGTTCGTGATTCCTGCTTCCATCACATCACCTTCAGGGCAATATGAGTGTGGATATATATACGGAGTAGGATTTGGTATCCAGCATTAAAGTTTTACTAGATGAAAATATTTATTTGAAATAGATATTTTGAGGAACAGGTGATTTTAGCTGATTCCCTTTGACTGTGTGATGCTCTCATTTATCAAAATAAAAACGTTGTGTTGTTTTCCTTTCATCCAGGAAAAAAGTCAATGCAAAATTATTTCTTACTGTACTTTGTGTGAATTAATATAATAACAAATGGCTATGGAACATTTGTAAATTTGCACTTTGTCCGAAAGTGATATCAAGCTGTCAATTTGTTACCCAGGTTATATCGCTGATAACGTGAAATGGCAGAAAAAAAACATTTAAAAGTGCAGGTTTTATAATCACTCACAGGTAGATCAGCTTTTATCTCCGTAGACTAGCCAAACTTAGTCTACGTAGTCATCATGCTGTAATACTTCAGATTTGACTACTTATTTGTTAATTGCCTGTGTGTTTTCTTAAAATATGTCATCATTCTTAAGCAGTCTGATGCCTTTACCTGCTGAAGCCAGACTTTTCTCGTCCTATTTTCTGCCCTGTTTTGTGTGAAGGCCCGGGACAAAACCTGAAATGAGAGCTTGTAGCACTGTATAAGCGTCATCACCCAGGTGTGCCAACAAAAGCTCCAGCAGATCCAACCAGTGACCCTCGGAAAAGGTCATGTAAGACTCCAATCTAAATTCCTGACTAACAAAACCCTTAAAACGCTGTCTGAAAAGGCTGCCTGTCCACAATGCAGCACCCTGAGAAGACTATTCATTTGGCGAGGCCGCGATTGAGACATTTGGAATGTGTAGTTCTTTTGGAAAAGGTGGAGCTCTGGGTTAAAGTTTCTAAATGAAGTGAGGTCTGTAACTAGTGTAGGTAGCTAACTGGCTTTGCTAACTGGCTTTGCATGGTGCTGCCTTCAAGGACTCAGAGCAGGGCTGCCAGAAAAAGCCCAGAGGAGGGGTATTATTCTGGCTTGAATTCTGTCTCCGAGGTGCCCATAGCCTGTCCCTCACAATTATTCAAAGTGTGACTGTGTGGTAGGGTTTGGTATCAGTGAAATGCAGACTCCCTTCACGTTGCCCTTGTCCCTCTCACATCCTTCCTACTGCTCTGTCCCTCTCCCCCACTCGCTCTCTTTTGCCTTTAGCAGTTTCACCACACCACATGCAGAATGGAGGAGCTAGCCAGAAGGTGTTTCAAGGGCTTGAGCCCTTTCAGCCTTTGACAACCATGGCTGTGCAAATGCAGAGCTGTGACCTTGGCAACGGTTCTCATCCCTCTCCATTTCAATCCACAGGAGAGGAGGGGAAGTGTTCATAATAGACAGTATGCTCCTGCTAAGTGCAGTTGAATATCTCTAATGAAAGCATCAGACCTCCAACACTGGAACAAAAATTCCCTTCAAAAATATGTAAAATGTAATAAAATCAAGGTGTTTTTTCAGCCTGTAATAGTAAAGAAATATGTCTTTAGAACAAGTGAAAAATCACCCAGTCGGATTTCCTGAAACAAGAGCTGGGAAACCACATTTAGAAGTATTTTTTTTCTATATTTAGTTTGAGGACTTGTTGGGTCTCAGAATGAGCGAAAAGTTTAAAGCTCTAAAAAGAAGCATGTTAAGCTTTCTTTCAGGTGTATTGAACTTATTCTAATTTGTATAATAGTGATACTATTTCAGATTGAGGACCCTCATGTTCTAGAGGGAACACTAGAAATCTATTTAAGATATTTAAGATTAAATAAGTAAGCTGGGGATACTCTAAAAACAATCCCTTATATCTCTTTGAAGTCATCATGGGATTGTGTCTCATATTTCATTGTATGTATTGTATGAGCTTTGTTTACTGGAAACTAGACAATTGTACTTGGTAAGGTTTTGAGATTTTTGCAGATGAGACGTTATTTGAGTGAAATGAAAGAAAATTAGGGATGAGATGAAGATATGATGGATTTAAAATGCAGCCATAAAACCTACTGGCCTGTGTGAATCACCCGTCACACTGGTATGAATGGTTGTGTGCATGTCGAGTAGTGTGGAGTGTCTCTCAGGGAGTAAAAACACCAAACAGAGCTGACAGTGTCTCTCTGTTACCCCAGTAGAATTGAGTTGCACTGGCATAAGAATACAAGATTCTCCCCTTTCCCTCTCTCCCTCCCTTACTCTATTGACTCTGTGGATAATCTTGACTCCCCAGAAAAATCCTTAAGCAGCTGGCCACAAACCGTGTGCTTGAGTGCACATGCATACAATATCTTCCTCCAGCCCCGGGGCTGTTTTTCCCCTCTTTCTCTTTTTTCCCCCTTCTACTTCTTCTTTCTCCCCAGTTCTCCAGTGAGATCCTGAGCCAACATGTCTGGAGAGAAGGCAGGATTTGTTTGTAGGGACTGGATGCTAGTGCCAAAATCAACACCACTCCTCTCCTCGGGGAGACCTGCAGCAAATTGGACTCACGATGAGTTTCTGTCGCTCGGACCTGCGTGAGGCAGCCGGCTCTACCGCTGGGCCCCACCGTGAAACCAGAGAGCTTGTGTCCATTTTTGTTTGAAAAAATAACAGCAACCCACCAGTAAAGTGGTGCAGCGAATTGCACATGGTTCAAATGGATTGATTTCCTGTGTAAACAGGTTGGCCATCAGAGAGTTGCTTTTGATGTGTGACCATGCTGGAGCTGTATTAGTGGTTTCCTTCACTCCGCTCTGCAGGTGCTGCTGCCAAATAGCAAGTGTGTCCACATCTTCGAATATTAAAATAACAAACTGGAGTTCTGATTCCTTGCCCCAGCACTGGCACGCATTGAAATGTTTCTCCGGATTGGAATAGAGATAGAATGTGTAATGCATGACAGGACGGGGTGATGCACGCTGTCAGAACTGATTTGGTTTTGACTAAATATTGTACCAAGATATCCGAGAAGGTGGCAGGCGAGCAGGTTCAATCTTGTATTGCTTCAGTATCCCTTTGTATCATTACACCTCCTCACATCAGACCCAACTGGACAGCTGCAGATGACACCTCGTTTGAAGAGTTTGACGTTTGATCGAGGACGTGTTTGATGCAGGGCGAATAAAGAGTAACACCTTAGCTTTTCAAACTGGGGTGCTGGTGTTTGAAGAATCAGGTCGGAGCAGGGAAGACCAGGGATGTTCTGATGAATTGATATTGACTTTTCAGGGCAAAATGTTTCAAAAGAATGGTGATGTCAAAATGGAATTTCAAACTTCACCTGGAAATACAAACAGAATGTGAATGCTGCTAGAAGAAATGCTTCGGATAATTAGCTGGTTGTGAATGAGACGTCTTTGCAACAGTAGGTAAACACAACAATAGTAACAATAGTTAATGTGGAGCAGGATCTCATAAGATGGTGTATGAATACAACGCCACTTGACATTTAATGCCACCCTCACTGAATGAGTTTGGAAAAAAAAAATTCATATAACCTTAGATAATCAGCGAAATAATAATAAACATACAGAAATAGCAATAAACGTATGGACAACGTTGTGAAACAGTCGCAGTTTGGTTTTGGTTTATGTTTCCTAACAACTTGATCGGGTTTAGAAAAGATTTTTCAACTTTATTTATACTGCACATTTCAGCAACAGGGCAATTCAAAGCGCCTTACACAAACAATCAAGAACATTGCGACAAAGTGCAAAAGAACCTTAAGACAAAGTTTAAAACGGTTAGAAAAACAACTCTAATAAAGATTTTAAAAATGAATAAAAAATAAAAATCAGGTTTAAAACAGGCTAAAAAAATTTAATAAATAAATAAAAGCTAGATTAGAATAAAATCAACTGTTTATGCCCTTTTTTTTTTCTCGGACATAATTCTCCTAAGCAGTATTTTACAGTAGAGACAGAAATGTGAATAGTTTTAAAAATGCGGCAGCAAATAAGGAAGTTTTTAGGCTTTGATTTAAAAGAGTCGGAGCGGTGCCGCAGTTCTCCCGGAGCTTCTTCCAAATATTTGGTGTATAAGTCACAAAAGTTAAATATGTTTGGAAATTTAAACTGTAATTTATGGATCTAAGTTTAGGTAAGTCAAACTGATATTAGTTTAATAACCAAACACCGGTCTCTGCTTTATAGTTATATAGTGAAACATTTTTTCGACCTTTTGCATCTAAACTTATCCAAGAAAATATTAAACAAAAAGACACATACTGTTTTATAACAGATGACTTTAGAGTTAGAGTGTGTTGCTATGACTACAACACCATGTATACGTGGTTTATACGTTTATTATATGCCAAAGTTATCCTAGTAATTAGGATAAAATAACAATGTCCAAAGATTCAACCATTTATTTCCACATTGCAGTTGTGCTTCTTCCACATCCTCAGTTGTTTAACATCACCATTGAAGTCATTAGTTTCCTATATTAGGAAATGCCGTGTCTCTTCATAAGACAGCAATGCTAAAAGATGAGTCTTTTTTATTTTCCCTCAAATGTAGCTTTTTGTTACCACACTGGTCTTCATCTCAACTACATTTATCTTCTCTTAAATTATATAATAAGCACTATTCCCAGTTTATGACCACCACATTCAGAGGTTTGAAAGTAATATTTAATCATTTCAAGGTGCGCATCTGAGACCTTCTCAAGTCTTTGACTTAACAAGATATTCAGAACACATAGTCTAAAAACAAGTTCCTATATCTTACTTGTTCAGCGATTGTGTTTTATATAATAATAATAATAATAATAATAATAATACATTTAATTTATAATGCACTTTAAATTTGGATCAAATCTCAAAGTGCTTATATAGCATCCATTGTTTTAACATTGCAGTCACATTCTGGGTATTTAATAATAGTATTATACTCTTGACAATCACTTAAAGGCGCTCATTCTGCGTTTGACCTTTCTTATTTTATGGTGGAAATCATTTATTCACAGAATAATCAATAGGTCAATGGATAAATCAATAAGGCCTACAGATAAATGACTCTGGGACGCTGTGGAACCGACCGGGATGCCTCCAGTAGCAAATAACAAATATAAAATAGATGGTAAGTAACAGTATAAAAATATGTAATAAAAGACACTTCAAACACTGTTGGATGGAGATTACTTCTTCAACAGTTATTCCCTGCAGATCCGTATCCGTGTGGAATCTCCTCATGAGGTCAGTGCAAATGAATTTTCACACAAGGCTGTTTATGCACCTTTAAATTAATCAATGTCTTTATTTAATTTTATTGCTCAAATTTGTTATCTAAGCGATGGAAGGGTATGTTATGTTATGTTATGTTATGTTATGTTATGTAATGTTATGTCCGAGCACTTTGAGATTTGATCCAAATGTTAAAGTGCGTTATAAATGAAATGTATTATTATTATTATTATGGGAGGACATATGATTGGTCATGAGAAGACACATGCACCTCAGAAACCTCCTGTTTGACAGTTTGTATTCACACCAGTGAGCAGAATGAGAAACTAGTAAAACTGACATTTTTGGCCAAAAGCCAAGACTTCCTTGTTTGCACTGTATTAAAAAAAAGCCAGAGAATGTATTTTCAACAATCTTTAAGTATTTATAACTTTTTAGCAATTAAAAACACAAATAAAATGCTATGGTAATTCGAATTTTGCGTATTAATTGTTTGCATAATGAGAATAAATGAGCAGCCGTTTCCCACAAGCTTTGACTCCGCCTTCTGAACACTGTGTGTGAGTAGCTCTAGGCCAGTGTTGGGCGAAATGTGATCTGGATGGAGGGGCGCTGCTTATCTCCTGTGCTAAAGCTTCCTGATTCCAACAAGAGGAAGACAGGCTCCAGCACTCAGGACCATCACCTCCGAGCACATTCCTTCTCCTTATGTAAGACATTCCATTCTTCCCATCAATGTCGTGTTCAAATGTAGGATTACCTGCTGACAACAGGAAGTGGTTAAACTGATGCTGTTACAGTCGCGTTATACATGTTCAGAATTGGTGGGATATGTAGACTTTAAGATAATAATCTCTAACACGTGCCTTCCTTAAGTCATGTTCCGATTTGAGCTGCATGTGGTGTATTTGGAGATTTTTCCCACATTCTGACGTTCTCCTGCTCCCTCCTCTTCTTCCTCCTGAGTGCTTCAAAGAGCAGGTATCCACAGCCCCCCTGGGGGACCACTGATTGAAAGCTCAGAAGGAAGGACTGAGTGCCGAAGTCTTATAAAGAATGCAACGGAGAGTACATATATTATTCAGATTACATTCTAATGCTGCTGGTCTGTCAACACCAACATGATCCGGAAATAAGTTGTTATTGAAGGATTTCACAGGTGAGGTTGAGCCAACCGAGGGGAGATAAAAAAAAAAGAGAAAAAGGAAATCCTGTATAGTCTTAAATTCATTAACTTCAGGGGAGATGAAGATCAGATGGGCTGATGTGGCAGAGGTCGCTCCAATCTTACCAGAAATGGCATTACATACTTCTGAGAAGCTCAGCATGTTATGGTTGTAGAGAAGAATCGTCTCGCCTCCATTTGAATGCCTGTCATCTACAGAGGAGGTGAGACCACTTCAAATATTCTGGAGATCTTCACACAGAATGCTTGCGCGGATTTGCTCTCCTCTGCAAGGCTTCCAGATATCACAGAACCAAGCGATTAGCATGGACCCAACATTAAGAGGAGGGGGAGACTTGGATACAAACATATTAATAAACTGCTCTCCCTGCAGGCTTGTGGCCACCCCTCTGCTGCCATCGCAATCCGCTCTTCAGGCCGCTGCAAAATCAGTATCCTCATCCTCTGTGCCATTTCAGCTTCGAATAATCAACTCGTATCAAAATGCCTCTCCAGCCAGACGGATTCCAACAGCGCCAGAGGCCACACACACATCTGCATGAAAAAAAATGGCCATCCCTTCTGGCAAAACATTAGCAGTGAAAATAGAGGAAGACATTTACTCTTTATTTACAGTAAGAGGAAAAAGGGGCAAAGCTCAAAGAGATTTTCTCCAGCCCTGTCTCGCGTTAGAGTAAATAACACATCTTAGATGCTCCCCCTCCTTAAAAAATCTCTGCATAATTATTTTGCAGAGGGATAATTTACCTTGGTGTTTGTGGTGGACTCAGGTTGCAGTTGTGCGAAATGAATTTGTCATCAGGTTTTAATCTTTTTTGGCAGACTGTCCCGGAGCCAGCTAAGGTCCTTGAAGTAGGAAAGGCTTCCCCGCCGCTCGGCTCCTCTGTATCCCAGCAGGTCCAAGGATTAAATTTACAGCTGTCGTCAATGCCTCTGACAGGCCTTAAAGGGAGAATGGCTCTTCTCCGGCTTTCCAGATATCATTCACAGAGGACTGGGAAATGATGCCTTTCTATTGGAGGACGTTGTGCCCCAGTGAACTGCATGAAGCGACTCTGGGCTTAGGGGCCAGGCGTGCCACTCCTCACTACTATCTCCATCATGCCCTTTCTTTCCCCTCGGTTGTGTAATCCACGAATGTTGCCACCCTTGTGCTGCTCGATGTACCTACTCTCATCGATCTCCAACTCTATCTTTTTAATCTCACTCCAACCTTCCAAGCTGCTTTTTTATCCTCAAATACTTCAACATTCAGGATCCAACTCGTCCATTTAATTAAATCAATTAATTTAACACATGATTCATCTGCTGCATCATCTGATTCACATAAGCCATTTGACTGTACTTTAATTAAAGTGTCCCACGTGTCTTTTTTCTGTCCAATTGCATCAATATTCTTAGAAAACATGGCTTTACAGCACTATCCCAAAATCCAATTTTGTGTTCAGGCTATAAGGCGATCCTTTTCCTTTCATTTTTGTGAGAAACCGATGCGTCCAAATAGAAAAACTCAGGGTAAAAACCCTGAGAAGTCAGGGTTATATTCCTGAGCATGATGGGAAACTCAGAGTTTTCTAGAACAGCTGATCTGAGTTGGTTCAATCAACTTCTGAGTCTGTTTTTGTTCTTCTATCAAAAGCTCCAAAGCTTCATCAGTGAAGGAGAGAGAACCAGAATGGGAGAAAGTTTCTAGCAGAGTGAATTCATACATCTGTTTTGCCGCGCTTTCTTTAAATATTATGTGACAAGAAGGTGGAATGATATTAACAGAATTTACTTTCATGTATGGGCACTGAGTGCATGTGAAAGCAGCTAGAAATGAGATACAAATGCACATTTAATTCTCAAGGGACCCAGAATTCACTGGGATAATTATTCATTTAGTCTGGCCTGGGAACGCTGGGATCAGCTGGAGAGATGGACATCTGGAATACTCTTCTTGGCCCACTGCCACCATGACTTAACCCGGGGAGGAAGAAGAGATTGTATGGAGGGCGGAGGGCGGAGGGCGGTATATATATATATACATATATATATACATATATATATACATATATATATATATATATATATATGTGCATGTGTGCGTGTGTATGTACGTTTGTGTTTATGTTTGTGTGCATATGTGTGTGTGTATGTATCTGAATGTGTGTATATGTAGGTGTGTATTTGTGTGAATGTCTGTGTGTATGTGTGTGTGTGTGTGTGTGTGCATATATGTGTATGTATGTCTGGGTGTGTTTGTGTGCATGTTTGTGTATGTACGTGTGTTTGTTTGCATGTTTGTGTATGTACGTGTAAGTGTGTGTATGTTTGTGTGTACGTATGTGTGCGTGTGTTTGTGTGTATATGTACGTGTGTTTGTGTGGATGTGTGTATGTATGTGCATGTGTGTGTATGTGTGTACGTACCTGTGTATTTGTGTGCATGTGTGTGTATGTACGTGTGTGTGTGCATGTGTGTGTAGGTGCTTTAGTGGCTGGAGAAGTTCCTCAGATAAGTGATTGTGTGTGAAGGAGAAACAATATCTTTGGAGCAGATATTCTCTGTGGGTCTAACAATCCTCTCCTCATGTAAATCTATATTAACATGACAAAATGTCTCTCCCCTCCGCTCTTGTAGATGAGTGTGTGTGTGTGGTCACAGCTCCACACGCCGGATTCCTGATTTGGATCCACACCTGTTTTCCGTTTTCCAATATAAATATGTAGCCCAGCTCTCCAACCCCTCTTTGCCAGATTACGTGCTGTTTGGGTCCAGTTCATGTGTAATCTAGAGATGTATTATTCTTTGTGATTGATATATTTCTGTGAATCCATCTGCAAGTAGTCTGGCATAGTAACACCTGTGTCCTCTGTGCCAGCCGTCTGCTCCTCGTCTTACTCCTCCTGCAGCACGCCTCCTAGCAGCCACAGCCATCTTCCCCAAATACCCCCCAGCCGGCCTTCACTTAACCCCTGAACCTTAGAGGGAAAATGAATGCACCCTTGACTTCACTTATTGGTCTCTGCTTCTGCTTTTTGGGCCTAAAACCTGTTGAAAAATTAACAGGTAACGGGGTCCTAGCTGCGATCAGACATGCGTTCATATTCCTTGTCAACAAAAGTCAATAGGGAATTGTTGCATTGTACATTTGTAAGTCAACAGACATAGCATATTTAATTTAATGTATAGGAAGTCTTCTCAAACTGAACCTAACCTGTTCTTTTTTAAACATTGTAACCCCAACCGTCATGTTGTATTTTACCATAATAATAATAATAATAATAATAATACATTTAATTTATAACGCACTTTACATTTGGATCACATCTCAAAGTGCTAAACCGTGAGGACACTCTCCTGGTTACGGACGACCCACAGAATATAGAATAAGACTGAAGCAGACGTTTGATTTCCAGTCACTTTGCAGAAAGAAAGGTAAACTAGATACTGCAGCTGATTTGCAGGATTTTCCATTTTTTACATTGAAAACCTAATTTCTTCTTTCTTCTTTCTGCATCTTAGGGTCTGCCCACTCTTTCTCAGGGACGGCTCGAATGCAGAGAAATACAGTAATTTCCCTATGTTGTAATGTGTATGACTTAAATTATGATTAATAAAGGAGACATAATTATTATTATTCAGTTTGAGCATTAAGACCAAATGTAGGGCCTTTCAGTGGCTCGAAAAAATCTAGCCAAAGCAAAGTGTTCTGATACCACTGGTAGATTTTTTTGCTAATTGTAGGACAATTGATTGTAATTTAAGACTATTTGGCTTCTTTTAAGTATGGTTGTTTTAGCAGTGTTCAACTGATTAAAACCGTTTTGAACCATTGTTATAAGATAGAACTTTCCAAGCTGACCCAAACACTCTCATCAGTCTCATCTGAAATAAAAGCCAATCATAATCCAGTCTTTCGATCTTTTACTCTGTGCTTTCTCAGTTTCAGTCTGCCAATGTTGTCACTTTTGACCCGGTAGAGAATAAGCCCGTACAAAAAATGAAGATGAAAACAAAGCAGCATAAAAACAGTCAAGTTGTGGTGTCTCCTTTTTACAATGACAAATCAACTTTACATGACAGATGAACTGTGTGCCCTATGGTGTGAAAACATGATATATTTAATCATTTACAACCCTGGCCTTCATCATTCAGACAGACAACATTCAGTCAGGTGCATGAATGATGACTTAACATGCTATAAATTGGCATTGGGTTTGAGTGAGGATCACAGGTTGAAGAAGTTGGATTTGAATCCAACCGTTGGAAGCTTGAGGCCCCTGTGTTGGTTGATTGTTGGTGTTGGCATAGCTTGAATAAAATTTGAGAACGAGTTTGTCTCTTTAGTGGTGTGTTTCTGACTGTTGATAAATGTTAATAAACTTTTAGGATGGTTTGCGGCTAACTGGCTGGACCAAAGGGTGAGACAGTAACTCAGGAGAAGGTTTAAACTTGTTTACGGATGTGGATACGGGGGGCGATGAGTCTGATGAGTGTCTGGGCTGGCTGGTGCCCCACTCTCACACTCTCTCTCAGGATACTATTGTATCCTGATTGCAAAAAGGAAGCCAGGTAATCTCTCAGCGTTGGCTGTTGCCAACTGTTTCCAATGATGAACCTGTGTATCCACTCCTGCTGAAGTCTGTCAGGTCGTCACTCGGTTAAACAAATATTAAGCGAATGAATATATGTATTCAATGTCAAGAATGCAAAAGGGCTGCTATTCACATCACCTCACATTTCAGTCTCACACCAATCCAAACAATGTGTGTTTGCCATTTTTGTCTTGGCACCGCGGGAAGATGCAGTTCTCTCAGCTCAAGCTTGACATTTGTATTACGGCGCCAAAATATACCTCATGTTTGACGTGTAGACACGTTTAAATGGAGCTAATGGGGAGAAACTTAACCACAGCTCACAGGTGGATGCAAGGGTCCTGGTGCAATGCTCACACGGCAGGGGCAGGTCTGACAGGAAGAGGTAAAGATGTGAAATTATTGCACTTTAAATAGACCATCAAGTTGTGAGGGAACACTTGATGACAAATGAGGGGAACGGTAGGTGCCATTTGAATAAACGTGGGTATGGTTGAGAGCAGCTTGTGAGCTAGCTGGGCAGTTTATATATATATATATACATAGTATTTAACAGAAGGCAAAATACAATTAAAAAATAGATTTTACTTACAGTGAGAAAAAAGGGGAATTACTGGTTCTAATAGAAACCCCAGGGCCAGTTAAACCTTCAAGGCAATTTTCTTACCCACTACACCACTATGGCAACATAGTGAATTATAGACTGGACATTAACAACGACAAAATTATAGATGGATTGTAAATACAAGTTAAAGGAAGGATGAAGGATGAAGACATCAAAGACAGAGTGGACTGCTCCGTTTCTGCAAAACAGGTGGAGGCATCTATCGATCGATCGAACGATCGATAGATAGGACTTTTATTAATTCCCAAAGGGGAAATGTTGTCGTTACAGCAGCTCCAACAGATAGATATTCTAAAGGTGACTAAAAACACACACACACTACATAATGGGAGATCTTATAGAGGTGTGTAGATAATCATACATATATACACATATACATGTATAAATATACACACTTGCATAGATGCACAGGACAGAAAAGTTAAGAAATAAAGTAAATGAGGAGAACTATGTGAGCACGGGGTCACCGGTAACTGCCTGTGTTGGTGCCAGGCTGTTTTATTGTTGTTGTCTCTACACAGAAAAACATCAAAGTTAGTCATAGAAAACCAGCGTCACTTCAACATCTGTCCTTGATAAAGGAATTACAGACGGTATGAGTGTATGTAAAGTGTTTTGATACGTGCAGACTACCGATACATCCTGGGCGTAAAACATTTATTCTCCTGATTGTGTTTGTGAATGAATGATTCTTTTTTAGAGATTGGGTCTCAAAAAAAAGACGCACATGGGTCTTATGGGGTTCCCTCAGACATGGGTCTGAGGGAACCCCCACTGCTCCCTCAGACATGGGTCAAATGCAGAGATATAATTTCCCTATGTTGTACTGTGTATGACTGTGCGTGGTTAATAAAGGATAAATCATTATTATATCAAACTGATTCTTAAAGCAGAAAAGACGAAGATAGTGAGGTATCTTTAACTGCCCCCCAAAAAGCTAGGAAGTGTCAAGTCAGTTCTATTTATATAGCCAAATCACAACAAATGTTATTTCAAGGTGCTTTCCCAACGATTCCCACCGGAGCAATAACATGGAGACAGCAGAGAGAAAAAAGACTCCTACCTTTTAACAGGGAGAAATCTCCAGCAGATCCCATCTGGATCCAAGTGGGTCGGCTTTGCCTTGACCGGTCCAGTCATTCAAAATAAGTGGGGCGTTAGAGTGGGTAACTAGTGGCCAATTCAGATCTTGATCTAGAAGAAAATGCACGTGGTCCATCTCCAGCCAGTACTTACTCAAGGTAAGACCTCAAGCACCTCTCAGCTCGACTTCTTAGCTATTGATTTTTCTCCTCTCCTTTCCCGGTACTGCTTCAACTACATATAACCATAAGGATTTCCTTGAACTGCTCCGAGACCACTTGTTTAGCGCTGCCTTAGATGCCTCCTAGCCTGGAAACAAACCTTGGGAAAGTGTTTGTCGAAGGGTTAATGAATTTAGATCAGTGTTTGCCACAAACACAGCCTCGCTATCCATTTGCAGGAGCCTTGAAGTCGCCCGGCCCGAGGTAAGAGTTGGGTCATCTCAAAGACAATGCAGCTGATTAGGATGGGAAACACCGTAGGATTGTGAAATAGTGTCTCTTAGCCAGGGACGGGATAAACGCTAAGCCACAGTCCACAATAAAAAAGCCATGAGCCAAAACAGAGGAAAGAAGATAAAACATGGAGGCATTAAATCCCATATGATTTACTTAGCAAGTTAATTAGAATATATTCACCACTGGAGCTGAAGTAAGAACAGGTGATGAATCAAAATATAAGAATTACAAAACTATCTCTCAAATGAAGAGAGACCAGTGTTCAAATGATAAAACATTTAAATCAATAGTTATTACTTTCTTTACAACCTCAAGGGAGTTGAAGTGAGTAATGTCTAAGAATAATCTAAGTCATGATTTTAACTAAGATTATTCATGTCAGTTTATCTATATTGTTTGTGTAGTCGTGGAAAAGTTCAACAAATAACAGCTGTGGAGAAGATTTTCAAAAAATTAAATAACTCTAGCTAACATTCAAAACAATGTAGATATGTTTAGCAGGTATGTGACCGCGTCCTCCACTCAAATGCCTGGTTCATTGGCAAACCGGATTACATCCTCCTGGGAGCTCACCAGGGGACGCGTGTGCTTCACAAGGACTCTTTCCATGGTCTTCATGAGGTGGGAGGTCTACGCCACAGGCCTGAGCTACGCCGTCTTTGGTGCAGGTACCGCAAAGGACGTCTTCCGCAGTACCTTTCTCCCCTCCTTGATCACATGATCTCTCTGGAACACAGCAGTTCGACATTTTTATGCTGTCATTTCAGCAACAGAGGAAAATGGCTGCCACGTGAATTTGTTCTGTAGGTCTACAGTATTTCAAAACACTATTCATGTAGCTGGTAGCATACCTGGAAATAGTCGACCAGCTTACATGATATACTTAAAAACTGCTATAAAAGTCATAGGACAAGAAAATGTGCTCCTAATGTTTGTAGAGTGTCCCACACATTAGGAAAGTGAATGGAGTTAAAGGTCCCTCCTGAGGCTACACCCCTGGCTGGTACTAACTGTGAATTCATTCTCATGCATTCACAGGGGCATGAGTATTTTGATGCAAGATAGTGACTAATGTCTGGATACTGTGAAATCAGACGGTTATTCAGAACTCACTGCAGTATGGGAGTAATCTGTATGTCAAAGGCTATCGTTGTCAGAATGGATTTTGCAGCTGGGAGTCCAGACAGAGATAATACCAGGAGTCCTAACTAGAGAGCATTTAGAAAGACAGCCAGAGGTGATAAAACAAAACGGCACTAATGATAATTTTGAGACCAAAACTCGTGACAGGATTTCCCTCACTGTGTCTCTGGGAGGCTTACTTCATCCAACATCCACAGGCCAGTCCCAGTTGAAAGCAGGATCCCTGCACATTAACATCAGGATGAATTGCATGTCCTGGGAAATGCTCACACTCTTGTTTGAGATGCAGGTTTGAGCAGTGATGGCAATTTGTGCAAATCACACAACACTAATTTATAATGACACCCCTGGAAATGCTGCTTATCATTTCATTTGCATTGCTAACTTGTCTGCAGCCCATGCTATCATAGCTTAACTGTCGGGTACAGAAGGGGCTAATTGTGCTTAGGTGGCCAGAAGCAACATGAGAGCCGATAATTGGAGGACACAGTCATTGTGTGGAGAACAATTTACATATCACGTCCACTGTGTCTCTGAGGGGATGTAGCATTATTAACCGGAAGACTTTCAGTGTTCATGATTGATATTTCCTACATTATATGTTCTTGCTTTCGATTTGATGTTTCAGTTTGCCTTTCTACATCCATCTGTCAAACTCTACATTCTAAGACTTTTTTTTTGGATTGATTAACCAGCCACTTGTTCTGCCATTCCTACAAGCAATGCAGGAAGACCACCAAAGCTGTAAACTTCTTGTCATGATATGAAACCTTCATAATGTGTGCTGAATTAAGATTCAAACATTTTTCAGATAAAAGCATGGCTCCTTTGGATCACTTTTATTTTAATCTCATTAGCTGAAGTGAGATTTTTCTGCTTAATCAGACACACACCCACACAAATATACATATAATATAATATACATATAACATATAATTGATTGATCCTTAGTATAAATTGCCCCAGCTTGTACTTTTTAAAAATTATTTTATCCAACACATACAGCAGACCAAACCTACTGACATATGGACCAACCTCATGACTGACATGTGGTCTAATGACTGTGAGCTTGAACAGCTTTATAATATTACTACAGGGGGATCGGGAAGCCGGGGGGCCTAGTTAGTTGGGATCGGCCGGCACAGCTTTACCCAGC
Organism: Lophius piscatorius; assembly: GCA_009660295.1. Taxonomy (NCBI): domain Eukaryota; kingdom Metazoa; phylum Chordata; class Actinopteri; order Lophiiformes; family Lophiidae; genus Lophius; species Lophius piscatorius. The sequence goes on along the minus strand of VRLP01006771.1, from coordinate 1,357 downwards.
CAATTGTGCGCCTGTTAAACACATACGAAGCAAGAGCTACCATGGCTACAAACATCTCGCAGATGAACCAGAAAACACCAGAAAAGCACAAAGCTCGAAATTTTAACACAAGTAAGGACAAAATACACACGGGTTGGCACAACTTACTTAATCAGACACTTCAAAAGGAATAATCCTAAAGAACATTGTAAGTTTCAAGAAGCTAACATTGGAAGAGAGGCTAAAGCTAGCAGAATTGCAGAGCCAGCTAAAAGGCCTGAAGTCCCTTAACAAAGCCAACATACAACATTTAATGGACTGAACAAGGCTTACAAAGTGTTATTTATATATAATCAATTTGAAATGTCATACAATTGGTTTAACAAACATATTGCTGGGAGGACGGACCGTACGTTAACGTCAACAGGTCAGAACATATACACAATGCCAACCAACCTTAGTTCCTCTGTAATCTCTCAGAATAAGAACAATTAAAATACGCTACTCATCATGGTTTTAAAACTTCGGGAACGGCAAAAATCAGTGTCCACTGTTCAGCCTTTATAAAAATCAGTGATCGTTTATTGACAAAGAAAATTGCAATTGGTGCCCCACTACTCAGTACACCACATATGGCATTATTTCTCCATCAGTCCTCAACAGTTTTTCTGACGCTACCAGCAACGTGGTCCGGGAAGCAAAAAAGCGATCTATCTTCATTGTCAGTGTTCCACTTTTTCCATTTTTCGCTGCAGGGAATTGTCCAAAAACTTCCACTGCTATGCAGATGACACATGATTACATTTATCAATGAAACCAGGTGAATCTAATCACTTAAACTAACCTTGAGGTCTATCTTAAGGACATCAAAACCTGTATGACCTGCAATTTTCAATCAATTCAGATAAAACTGAAGTTATTGTATTGTATCCCAAACACCAAAATATGTAAAAGAGCTCATAGTTCCATACCATTCAACTACAACATTACATTCCCAGGATGCTGGGTTACTTGCAGTCCCCTAGAGTCTTCAAAAGTTTTTCATTCACTTCAATGGCTCCACCACGATTGATTATAAGATATCTCTCCTCACTCACCAGTGCACCCATGCAACGCACCCCCCTACCTGAAAGAACTACTCACCCCACTGACCTCAACACGATCCCTCCGTTCTACACACTCATACCGCCTCCTCCTTCCCCGGACTAAGATCATCCCCATGGGTGATCGGGCTTTCTGTTCTGCTGCCCCTCGTCTGTGGAATGCCCTCCCTGACCATCTGAGGGCTCCACAGACGACTGAGACTTTTAAAAAAGGACTTAAAACTTTCCTTTTTAGCAGAACCTATAACTTTTAATTAACATTGCTGCTTTTTGCT
>VRLP01006770.1:0-26056 GCA_009660295.1 Lophius piscatorius | reverse complement strand
TCATAAAGTTATTATTCAACTTTTTACACATTTGGGAACAGCATAGACCTTGTCAGTTTCTTAATAATATACAGTTATTGAACATATCTATAGTTGAAAGTTCCTGCTTCTTTACCTCTGCCAAGGAAGTGATGTTTTTACATCATTTGTTACATGTGTGCGTTTTTTTGGACAAATCCCATGATATTTTACCCAAAGGTTGGTTTTGGCACATCCCCGAGATTACAAAACTTTGGTGACGTTATGTTGTAACCTCACGGCGTGACGTCACAAATGCGTTTCGTTAAGAAGAATTGATAGCAAGATTAAGGAGAGACGAATACGCACATTTGCATGACATTTCAACCAGATGTAGGTTTAGGCCTAACCTAGCGATTAGAGGGCGCCAAGCCCTTCATATGAGGAGACTACATAGCCCATAATGCACCATGGGGAGGTAGGACAGAAGTGCTCAGTTCACCCGGACGACGCGCTGCTGCATTTGAGCCCCTACAGCGGGTTTGGGAAGCAGTCAAACAGCTGAATTTACAATTTTAAACAAGAGGGAACATATTTTTAATTAATTTATCTTCCATACGAGCTTTGCTAGCATGGGTAATGGCATCAACAAGGTATGAATCTCTACTCTCTGTAGGTTAAGCGTTCACCGACACGCACACACACTCACAAATACGAGTGTTACTGTGAATTTAACGTGACGATCTAGAACTGACATCTTCAACATTATTTTACAGGAATTAAACATACATTTCACAAACACAAACGATGTGACATGGATGATTTAATTCATTTTTATTCTTTGCCTGAAATTCTTTCTAATATGGACTTAAATATGGTCTAATAAGTCTTAACAATTATCAATGTGCCTTTTTTAGTAGGTCAACTGCTTCAGCAGCTCCCAGATGCTGTATCACTACATCAGTGATTACTTTACCATGTTTGAGTCAGAATTTATATATTATATATAATGCATATTTATGTCTCTATAGGTTCTACCTGACTTGTACTTGGGGAATTTCAAAGGTGCGTCGAAGAGTACTTTGTGTCTTGAATCAGTTTCTTGTATATGACAGCACATACCCATTGTCTCTCCTGTGGTGGTGTTTATGGCAGATGCACGGGACCGAGAACAGTTGGCCAGAAACAACATCACACATATCCTGTCCATTCATGACAGTGCAGCTCCCATCCTCCAGGTGAGAAGTTCTATGTCTTCTTATGCTAGACCCCTTCGCCCTAGTGTGGATCTCAAATTTCTCATCAGTATTCAAGCAGCCAACAGTTCTGTACATATATGATTGGCCAAGACCCGTTGAGCTCTGGCACAGTCCAAAAACCAGTCTATCTAGTTTTTCAAGAAAAAGTGCTGCCTGCCTCTTTAGCAAACTGCTCTGTCAGACAGTAAACAATCAACAGGAGAGTTTCTTCACACGTGAGTGTGGGAGTATCATGATAAAAAAGCCACACAACAGGTCAGTGTGCTGAGAGTTGTGTGTGCATGTGTGGGTTTGAGAGTAGGTGGTTGTTCTTGCCTCAGCTAATTTGCAGTATGCAGTTTCTATATCATTCAGTTGGATAAAAAATGTCTCTAATAGCTCCAGCAGCAATCCTTGCTGTTTCCCGTAGAGCAGCTAAGCATTTGTTCACCGCAATTGAGACACACGTGATACGTTAAGAGTGTTGATATGCATTTGAGTCAGTGACTATTGACTGGTAACTGTCATACTTTGTCCCCCAGGAGATGACCTATCTCTGCATTTCGGCAGCTGACCTGCCCACACAAAACCTGTGAGTTTCAAACGTGAAGCACAACAGATCACCTGAGAGCAATGAAAGGCAGAGAAAGAGAGTACCACTTCCACTTGTGGCTGCATGCGTGGGTGTCTGAGGTTTATCGTATTCTAGCTAAGTGTAATCGATATGCTTTCACAAAGCTGTAGATATTTGAACCTATGGTCTTACTATCAGAGTGGCATGGCTGATGATATCAAATGTTTCTTTTGGTGTGAGAACATACGAAATGCATATGAATATGAAACGCATACAAGTGTTTAGAATTTGACATAATAGACTGGGAAAGAAATAGGGTTCAGTTTCGCTCTTGCATCATAAATGAGAACTCTTGTTTAGATGCAAACACACACACATACAAATCTTGTATAGTTAGATTCATATTTCTGGCATGCAGGAAGGAAGTCACAGAGTTCTGTTCTTCAGTTTTAGCGTGAACTCCACTATATGCAAGCCAACTCACAAATGCACATACCTATGTTTTCATAAATATATTTATTATATATATTATATATTTATTTATTTATGAATATATATATATATATATATATATATTCAAAACCCCCACCCTTATCTGTCCAGCATAAGATTGGGGTTCTCATCAAAGGGTTGTCAAGTCAGGTATAAAACGTGCATGTTTTTATACACATAAGCATAAATATTCTGCCATTAGGTGCACAGAGGAGTTGTAAGTGTCACTGTATACAAAATTGCTGCATGTATGGTTCTTACTGTCTTTAATGTGGTCATAGCTTCTTACAAGAGTTTTTTTTTTCCATGACTTACAGGACGAAGCACTTTAAACAAAGTATAATGTTCATGCACGAGTCCCGTCTTAAAGGAGAAGGCTGCCTTGTTCACTGGTGAGAGCAAGCTTGCTTGATTTATCCTTACCTCAGTGCTAGAGTCACGGCTAAAAATAACAATTGTAGGAATATAATGTTCATGTAGAACTCAATATAAGCTGACATTAACCAAGTACAACAAAGTAGCTGCTGCAGGAGATAAAATGTTAACCAAAAGCCTATTCTTGAACTTCCCAAAACAAAATTCCTTAACATAATACAGTGTAACTATAGGTTATTTATCGGATCCGCGTTGCCTCAAGCTTCTTAAATATATGTACTGACCCAATTGTTTAGATTTTATTCAAATCTATAATGTGCAAAATGTATATGTTATCAATTATCTGTAGTTATAGGTAATATTCAGTTTAAGGTCATGAGGTTTGTACCCCTGGTTGTGATAGAATATGCATATATGTCATAGTATGTAGGTTGGTGACATAGAACATTAAGGTGTCTTGAATTCAGGATTCAAAGGTTTAACTGCGTTTCTGAAGCAATTATATAATAGTTGCTTGATTTTTGCTATAATGCACACAAAATCCAGCCACATGCATGTTTATTGTGTCATTAATAACTGTATTTATTCAAAAACAAAATAAATAAAATTGTTTTAAAAAATTACTAAAAGTGAGGTAATATGATGTTAGTAGCCATGTAGTGTTAATGTTTTATTTTATGCGTTATAGTCTTTGTCCCTTCGTATAGTTTGGCAGGTGTATCCCGCAGCGTCACCCTGGTGGTAGCTTATATCATGACGGTGACTAGACTGAGTTGGGAGGACGCTCTGGCTGCAGTGAAAGTGGTCCGGCCCTGTGCTGGCCCAAACCTGGGCTTCCAGCGCCAGCTACAGGAATTCGGGGCCACAGAAGCTGATCAGGTGAGACTCAGGAACTGATTGATGGTAGGATTTCTATAGCTATATCTATATCTATTTATATCTATATCTATATATATTCCACACTCTCTCCCGATGAAATAGTACGATAATGAGTTCACAGTTTGTATTTTAAGAAACCTTTTTCACTTCTTTTTCGCCTATGTAGTTCAGAGAATGGCTACAGATGGAATACAAGGACAACCCCTTCAATGACGAGGCTGAAGTACGTGAACTGCTTGTCAGGACATCTAAAGCCAATAGTGTGCAGGTAAAAGAAGAGGCATGTACCCCGAAAGAGGACTTCTGACCTTATGTTGAGATGATTGGAGCGAGACTGGAGGACCAGACCCAATCCTGATGTACTGTATTCTTGACCATTCTGAAAGTCAGTCCAATGTGCTTTGAAGTGGACTACTAGTCAGGATGTTCGTCAACACAGGAATGATCCTCCAAAAATCTTTTTCATGGGCACTGGAAGAAGAGATTTATTTATTATTTACCATGGACTGATTGTTCTGGTGTTGCCTTTCATATTTCTGACTGTTGTGAACTGTTTTGCACTGTGTCATGATGATTTCAAAGAGTAAAATATAACAAGTAAAAATCATATTGTCTAATAAGGTTGTCTGTTTGCCTTATTTGGAGGTGATGAGACACATTCTGCTGTGAGCTCATGCCCCTGTTTCCTGACCGTCTTCCTGTTTGTCTAATGTACGACAGAGGTCATGCATGGTGACATCAAAAATACCAAGACAATATTCCCTTATTAACTCGTGTCTTTGTAACCAAAGTTTGCAGAGCAGATCACATATTTAAAACACACTTTTCAAATGTTAAGATACTACGTACATAGAACAACTATCTAGTGTTATCTGGGCGTGTGCATTGATGACCACCAGAGGGCTGTAATAGCATTACAGAATAACAGTTCTAAAGTATTTCTAATCTAACCATTGTTCGACATGGTCTCAACAAGCCTCATCAAATAACAAAATTATCAAATAAAATTTTAGTCTAGGGGTTTTCATTTCACTGGAAAATACTCTTGAACTTAGATACTTGAGAGTAAAACTAAAGCATGTGGGGGGATGATTTTGTGTAGGTAATATGCACAAGTTATTGTTCCATTCCATCTTGGTGTCTGCTCAGGATGCCAAAAAGGGGATTCCCCACTGTAACACTTCTGGCTGTGCTGTGTTTCACAGAAATGAGCACCCCACTGCAAAGCATCTCCTCTTGAACTTCTCAGTGACTGGGAGGCTCCTCCCCATCACATATCAAGATGTGATTGTGTTTAAGAGTAGGACACCGAGAACCTGAAAACAGATTTCAGCGGGTGAGCTCTCATGATCAAAGGTAAGAGGCAGTAGCTGCTACTTTTTGATCGTAATAAATAAGCTAATAATGATTTATCAACCTCCAGGGGTTCCAGTAGCTCTACAGATTTAACGGGTAGAACCATAATATGTCATAATCTCGTGTGTAAGGTGTTACTTTAAAAAATAATCTTTCAGAAAAGAGAACACAGTAGTCATTTGACTAGAAAAGGGATTTAGATAATTACACACATCTCTCCCCACATGCTGATCCATTGTAAGAATAGATTTCATTGATGAAATGTAACTTTAACTGATAACTAATATTAATATCGTTAAGTGAAAAAAAAAAACATTTTTACAATCCATTATAAAAATTGTGATTTATGTTCCAAGTTTTAATTGAGCAGAAATGGGAAGTGACAAAGTACAAAAATGTTGTTACTGTACTTAAGGTAACAATACTTTACTTGAGAATTTTTCCTGGCAACTTCTCTCTTTTACTCATGACATTCTATCAAATACCTCAACACCATGCAGAAATGTACAGTTTCTAAACAGTCTTGCTACTTTACTAGTTTATATCTATTTTGCACCTTTGCATGCTTTCACAGTAATAACAAAACTGGATACAGCTTCCCATTCATGTGAGTGCATTACTTTGACTTTTTTTTTTATATGTAAGCGCTTGTATTTCACTCTAACTTAAGAAAAGATGTTGAATCAATATTTCTACTTCTAAAAATGTTTTTTCTTACATAGTAACCTGTACCACTACTTTAATAAAGAAGGTAGTTACTTTTCCACATCTGAAATTGATCCTAATATACTATTTATATCAGGTAAAACCAATTTTCTCGGTTTAATTACAACCAATAAATCCTACATAAGAGGCAGTCAAATTAAACTTCATTGACTGTGTCTACTATCTATTCTTTAAAAATGTTTTATTCCTTTTTGTAAAGATGAATCTAGATGAAGACAGCAGCCTGTCAGTCAACTGCGGCAATGGCAAACTGAGACAGTGGCTGATTGATCAGATTGACAGCAGGAGATATCCTGGCCTGGTTTGGGAAAATGATGAAAAATCAATTTTTAGGATTCCATGGAAACATGCAGGAAAACAAGATTATAACAGAGAGGAGGATGCTGCACTCTTCAAGGTCAGACAAACTCCACCTGCAGATATTATTGCACCTGAACATTCTGACGGATGACTTTAAACACATTGTTGCATCTATGTTGTGGTGATGTTTTTACTCTAAAATGATTTGGATTTTGTTGCATGTGTCACTCTCTTAACATAAAAAAACCCCCATAATAATACTTCTGCAAGCCCACAAAGGATGTGTAAATGAAAATGTTCAGTGATTGTTTTAGGCATGGGCAATATATAAGGGAAAACATAAGGAAGGAGTCGACAAGCCGGATCCGCCAACATGGAAGACCAGATTACGCTGCGCCCTAAATAAAAGCAATGACTTCGATGAGTTAGTGGGAAAAAGCCAACTCGACATCTCGGAGCCCTATAAAGTCTACCAAATCATTCCAGAGGAAGTCAAAAAGGGTAGGTGTACGTAAATATATAGTTAATCAGAAATAAAGTGTAATTTGTAATGATTACATTCAGATTGCCCTGTGTGTTGTGACAGATAATACAACAAGATTCAAGGTAAAATGGTACCGCAATAGTTCATTTGGATAAAGTGCACTGCAGCATTTCATAAAGCATCTGAGTGTGTATGAGATGATTGACAGTTTGACCACATAAATATGCACCACTGCAGTTGTGAGTCTGATGAGGCAGGAAACAAAAAGGAAGCCAAAATATGAACCAAACAGGCTGCAGTGCTTTTTTTAGAGGGCTTCGGTTACTAAGCGTTAAGTGCACACATCACAACCAGACAGCCCCCAGCTGTATGCTGGCAAACTAACTCTATGCCAGCATACAACAGTTTTTGTCTCACCAGATTAATGGACGCGATTTTAGACGAGCACTCACCTTTGTTTTTCTGTACACAAAGTAAATTAATATCTGTGACAAAATAAATTAGTTCCACAGAAAATTACACTCCATATATTATCTGTTTCCCATTAACCTATACAACAAAACTATTCTGATCCTACATTATTATCAGCATTTTTTTTGGGAGAATACGAGCTGTCTAAAAGTATAGCCAGTATTGAGAAATGCATTTCATGTTCTCTTCATTTACAGGAATGAAGACGAGCAGCATGCAGGAGACACTATCACATGTAAATTCCCATGCCTATATTCCTCCATATACATCTCTGCACAACCAGGTCAGCAAATTTTGTGACTGTTGAATGTTATAGCTGTGTCGTTTGCACATACGATAGAACTTAAACGATCCTCCGGAGGGCAAATCTCAGAGCAGATCAGACAGAGAAAGATGGTACAAAATAAGCCTAATATAAAAGTATGACATATGAAATTATCATTAGCACTGTGAACATGCATATGAGTACAAGAAAAACACATGAAAGGTTATTAAAAAATTTTAGAAAACCAGAATCTCACAGTGATTAGTACAGGATTAAAAACGCATCAGAGAAATTTAGGACATGTTCGAGAATGGTATGAGAAAATATTGAATTTGATAATACCAAATGTATAGTTTTTCAAGCTGTTTAAATTTACAATCAGAATGGTTTTTGGAGATTATACGCATATAATATCCACTGATACATTGTGTGTGTATATTTCAATTATTGCACCATTGCAAGCCTTAAAAATGATTAATAAATCAATGAATCAATTTGAATGAATATAATTGAATTTTGCAATAATTGCAGATGTCGTATGTTTAAAGTACCTATGTATTATGTTTTTGGGTGAAATCTGTGGTTAATTGTCTGCGATGACCCTTTCTCAGGTACCTGCTTATATGCTTTCTCAGGAGAGAAGGGACTGGAGGGATTACTCCCAATCAGAGCAACAACCACTCTCTACTCCACATTTCCATGGGCCACACTCAGAGGTTCACTACGGTCAGTGCCACTACCCACCACCTTTCAACCGAGCATGGCCTGCCTCACACCTAGAAAATGGTAAGAAATCCATAAAGATGCAATATTTGGAGCTTGATTATTTATGACGGATGTTAGTTTGTATATAGTGCTCAGATTATGTACAATATGGTACAATGTCTATTTTAAATTGCATCTGGTTTATCACATTCAGTAAATCTTCAGCTTTCTTGAATGTTTCTTTAACGAAAATATTCTTGTTCAGTTGTTAAAAATATTTTACTCATGGCTTCAATGTCCCCCAACTTGAGACATCCTATCAGTCCAAGGTTTAGGTACAGGTACATCAGCGTAATTACACAGCAGTACCACACACAGTAGAAACATTATTGCTCATGTAGCTTAGATACTCAGAAAAATCTGCTTCAAGACAAATATATACAATTCCCATCAATGGAAATTCTTCCCTACGTGTAAGTTGAAGATAATAATAATAATCGACCTTTAAAGAAGTAGTGTATTTCCCTTTCTTAGTAAATACTCAATCCAATACCTTAACAATGACCAGTGTTCATGCAATTCCTACAGGTTTTCCGTTCTCCTTCCATACCTACTTGTCAGAGTCCCATGAACCACCTGTTTATGCGATGGACAACTACAATGCCATAACAGGTAAAAAAATTGATCTTGTGCTCATTCAGAAGTTTTATGTGTAAGATTCAGGGGATATTTAGTGGTATTTCTTTGTACAAATGGGAATTCAACATTCATACCTAGGTATTTTTTTGTATACTTTGAGCGTAAAGTAAAAGTATTTTTATTAATGTTCTTTTTTTAGCAAAAAGCTATTTTTATCTCCATAAAACGAGTCCTGATTTCCGTATGGAGGCCGCCATGTTGGTACAGACAGAGAGGAATTTCCCATTTTAAGTTGTTACTGTGTTTTGGCAAATGGTGGGTTCTACTTATTATTTAGAACAAGAAAAAGTAGCAGAGCGTTTTTGCGGAAGAATTCAACTCGGTTCGACGGCCAGCTTCCAACTCGGCTGGAAGTTGGCCTGCAGAGCATCCCCCTGGCCAAATTTTAGTGCAGCACTGTTGCCTCACGGCAAGAAGGTCTGGGTTTGAATTCACCATGGGACCTGAGACCATTTCTGTATATTCTACACCTGCTGCGTTTGTGTGTATTCTCTGCGGGTACTCTAGCTTCCTTCCAAAGTAAAAAAAACCACTAAAGTCTGCAGGCATAGGCTTAGCATCGCCGCGAGCCTGCACGAGATAAACGGCCACAGAGAATGAACGAAAGTTTGAAGGTTTTGTTCAGGGTTGAAACCTTTGATCAGGCTGCACTTGGGATGTTTCCTGCTAAAGTCTAATCCATCTCTATGTCTCCCAGATTTTAGGTTACATGTGTCTCTGTACTACAGAGAGTCTTTGGTGAAGGAGCTTACCACCACCAGCACTGAAGGTTGTCGGATCACCTCGTCTTCCTCCTCCTCCCCATCCTCTTCCTCTAATTCTTCCCCTTGCCCAGATGACAAGTTTCACAGCGGGGCAGAAGTTATTCTTTTTCCATTCCCGTACCCCGAGTCTCAGAGGGAATGTGCTGAGACGCTTCCTAATGTACTGGAGAGAGGGTTGCTTCTGTGGATGATGCCAGATGGGTTATATGCTAAGCGCCTCTGTAAGGGACGAGTATACTGGGAAGGACCTCTCGCCCAATACACGGATAAGCCCAACAAGCTGGAGAAGGAACAGCCATGCAAACTCTTTGACACCCAACAATTCCTCACTGGTAAGCCAAAACATATTTTCTATTCCCACCTGCAGTCAATGCACTGGACATTACAGCTCCATTATTGTGGGTCTTAATTATTTAAAAAATGTTCTTTCGTAACATTATAACCACTGAAAGGTAAGTTCAGAATGACAAAGCTGATCATTTTTTTTATTTTGGCTCCTGTCAGTGGTTGGACATTTGGCAGCAAAGGAACATCTTTTCCGCAAAGAAAATGTATTAAAGCAGATAAATTGGGCATATTATGATGATTAGTTGACTAGATCAGAGGATCTCCATAACAGCAGGTCTTGTTTGATGTTCCTGGTCTGCAGTGATTAGCACCTACCCACTGGTCTACGGAAGGCAATCGGGCACCCAAGGTCCGATTGCCTGGAGGCCCGTGGGGAGTGATGGCTAGCCCATGTTTTCCAGTGGGGTAAATTGCTGGGAAAAAAAAAGTTTGTGTCAGAGCAAACAGAGCATCGCAGAGGTGGTTTTAATGTTAAGGCTGGTTGATCCATACACACACGTGTAAAAATATTATACGTCCATTCGTAGTAACTATAGAAATGCATTGTTTGTATTAGATTGTTATTATTAATTTGTCTGTAAGATTTAAATAACTAATAACTTGGGGGTATCTGATAAATGCAGTAGAATAAAAAGCAATATTTCCCGCCTACAGTTTAATAAGTTATCATTTAAGAATGATAACAGTACAAAATTTACTCCATCGTCTTTGTTTTTTTCAGACATTTTAAATTCATAGTCATTTAAATAACTAAAGGATTGATCAGCCACAACATGAATATCCGTGAGAGGTTACTAATGTTGTGCCTGTCTGATGTACATTACACCTTACATCATTTTTCACACTGTAATTTGGTGATATTTCTTTGTTGCGATGTGTGTCTTCGATCTCAGTTCAACAGAAAACAGGTATTGGATAGATACTGTTAACGTACAACGATCCGGTGCAGCATTAGAACGGGAAGCTGTTGATAATCTTCGGGCTGTTTATTATCACTGTGCCCAAACTATTTGCCCCAAGGTGATGGTTTTGGTAAGGCTGATAACGATTCTGATGATAATAATGAAGGGGTGGGTAATGAAGGATGGGTAAGTCCCTCTTAGTATTGAAATGGCACTGAAAGATCGTTACTTTCTCAGCGAGAGGCCAAAGTGTGTGGAGTTCCCACCCACTTGCTCCCTTAGATCTGAGATTGCATAATGAAGTTTATGTTCTCCGTGCCATTTCAAGTTGAAAGTTCTATCATACTCATCAGCAGTGAACAGAAAAGTCATCGTGATTAGGGAAACTGCTATATGAGCCTTTTGAAGTTTTTAATGTTTTTTAAGAGTGTAAATGCTGGGTTGTGTGATCATTTTAGGTGATTAAAATGATTCCCTTATGTTTTTTTGGTGTTGTTCTGCTCTCAGAGCTTCAAGATTTTGCCCACAATGGCCAACATTTACCAAAACACCAGGTGGTACTGTGTTTTGGAGACGAGTACCCAGACTCCCAGCGGTTGAGGAAGATGATCATAGCAAAGGTACCCTTACAAAACATAAGTATAATAGCAATTGATTCTCTCATGCTCAAAATATTGTAATTACTCTTACCTCATTCCAGGTCATTATGTTGCAGGTTATTATAATTTTTCTGCACATTAGAGGCCTCTAAACTGTCCAACTATTGGAAAACACAGTAACCTGCCAGTATATTTGGTCAAAATTGAGTTAAAATGCAAACCTGACTCGTTCACGAAAAGTTTATCATATATTGATGACGGATGGGCAAATTTCTGTGAAAACACAAAAAACCCTTAGCTGAAACAAACATGAAATAAAGAAGAAAGAGAAAAAGTGTAATTTTAAATGATAATAATATAAAATTCTTATTAATGACCAAAATATCAAAGATCACCTTTCCTTTACAGATGAACACATATGGTTACGAGAAGAACATAGAACAAATTTTGAGTTATACCCTGGAAATCCTCATCTGAGACCAAAACACGCACAAAAACAAGAAACATTTATAAACAAACAATTAAAAAAAACAAATTAAAACAAATAAACATTCCATAATAGCAAAAGTCAATTTAGTAATTTGCTAAAAAGCTGTGTTGAAAACTATTGACTAGTATTTGAGTTCAGCTCCAGAAATGAAACCAATCAGATTCCAATCAAAACGGGCAAAAATTCTAATTGGAACCATGCAAAAGGAAATAAAAAAAATTATAAAATAAAAACAAAACCCCCGAAATATCAAAATGTACCCTTTAAGTAATTAATTGAGTATAGAAAGTTTAATGAAAAAATATAAACACATTTTTGTGTTGTGGTCTGGAAACCAAAGTAACATAAATCTTTTTGATGTCCCCTCACATTGTTTAAGAATGCAGTATGTGCATATTTAAGGGAGATTGTTAAGCTGACAAGACATGAAAGGAAGCCAGAGTTTATTATGCGGCTTTGATGCTATCAGAAAAATCTCCATTGTTGGGCATACATTTTTCATTCAGCAGTCACACACATATTTCAAACAAAGACTTCAATTTTAATTTAGGTGGAGCCAGTGTTTGCCAGAAAACTGGTACAGTTTTACCAGCTGAACAGTGGTCACTACCTGAGGACGTGTGACCCCATCCAGGAGCAGGACACATCTCCATCAACCAACTCTCCCACCCTAAGACCTCTACATCATAACCAGGAGTGACACACACACACACACACGCACACACACACACACACACACACACACACACACACACACACACACACACACAAGAATGAGAATGTGGACTGCAGCCTGTTTTCGGGCTTTGTGTCTGGACTCTGGAGCGATGTGTACTGTGATTGACATTCATGGCACTCAGGGGGAAAGATGGGGGAGACCCACTTGTTTTCGCTTACACACCTATGTGTTGTTGTCCTTGTTACTGTCAAGCATTTTCTTTCTTTCTCTATAAATATTATTGTGATAGTGTGAAGGATGCGGTTTGAGGGTGAGGGGATGAGTGGTACGGAGGGTAACTGAGACAGGAAGTATTAGCACAGGTGCACAGGAAGAATGGTCCATATGACAACAGAGAGTGATATAACAGATAATATTTATTCACCGTATCTAACATGTTTGCTCAGATAAGCACTTGAACAGAGCTTGTCAATTATAGACCCCTGTTATGGGTTTTATTCTAAGAAGCTACAACTAGAATGTGAGATAAGTTGTTATTAGTTGTAATTATGATAGATAGACATACTTAATCTGACCAGATTTTAAAATATATGATACCTTTTACTGATGCAATTGTATTAGCTATATGTCAATCAATTTTAATAGTATTTTCAAGCCTTTTGATTGTTTCCATATGTATCTAATGGCATTCAAATACAGTGCTCCAGAGATAATATTATACATTTTCTAACATTCTTTTTTTTTTTAGATACAAATTAAAAACAAATGATCAGAGAATAGATATTGTTTTTAGATTTACTGTTTTAAGTCATTATTTTTTTGTATTTGTTGTTTGACACCTTGTTTTTGACCTGTTTACAAATAATACAACCCCAAAAAAGTTTGGATGCCGGGTAAGACAAGTGTGTGTGTGCTGATGTGAGTATCTGTGTGGAGCACATATAAACATGTCAACTAAAAGCTTACATGACTGCACTGACTATATTACAGTCAGAATTACTATTACTATTACTATTAGAATTTTTGTGATTTCAACTAATTTACCTTATCGGGTATTTCATGTTCAAAAGACATACATTTTTTCTTCATTCAATTTCCAAATTTACTGATCTGACTACAATGATTCAGGTAATTCGACAAAACCAACATCTGCTGCTGCTTTGGGTTTCTACAATCTGTTATGGTTAAAGGGTTGAAGGGTCAGTTAGGGTTGTGTGTATTTGACTGATGCCCTCTTTATTACTTCCGGCAAAGAGAGGAGGTTACGTTTTGACATCTGTGCATTTGTTTGTCTGTTTGTTTGTCTGTAACCAAGATATGGAGGGACAACTGGACTGATTTGCATGCAAATTTACCCAGAGGAAGGTTAAGGTATATCCTTGAGGCAATTCAATTTTGGGGATGTTACTCCATTTCTAAGTTTGCCTTCTATATTAAACATAATGTTTTAAAGTAGATGTGGATGATTGAAACTGTGTTCAATGATAAGTTAATTAAAGTAGGGGAGGACTGCAAAGTGGTGCCGCCATTGACCCCTTGGTGTAAACTTAACACTAGGAGTAAACCAACTAGAGAACACTGAGAAAACTTACAGTGAGAAGCCAGAAGAAAAAGAAATGGCTTGACAGGTGTCGGGTATCATCAAAGACGAACTGACACAGATGTCAAGGTGAACACAGACTACATACACTGAGGTAACTAGAAAATAAGACACAGCTGGAGGGGAAACACGGGTGAACTTGATGAACAATCACATAAGAGGTGAATAGAAACAACACAGAAAAAGACTGACACAGACGGGGAGAAGGAGCAAAAGTTAAACACACAAAGACAACACAGAGGGGATGAGAAATAAAACACAAACTGAATGAAGCGAATATAAGGTTAAACAGATCAAAGAAACAAGGACAGGAAGTGTAATGCTAATCAAACAACAATGAGCAAGACGTTCAAAGTAAAACAGGAAACAGAGCGGGACGATGAAAATATACATTCAAAATAGAACCAAACTCAGAGTAAATGAAGGCGGTAATGAAGGCGGTAATGAAGTCGGTGAGGACCCTCCAGAGGCCAAACAGGAGGGGAGCAGGCGGCTGGTGGGAAGAACCTCCAGACGATGAGCAGGCGGCCAATGTTTTAGAAGAGACCCCTCCCAGGGACTGCGGCGAGGACAATGACCCACTGGATGTCGGCGGCAAATACAAAAGCCTTCTGGACTCGGCAGCGAGGACGATGGCCCTCTGGATGTCGGCGGTTTGGACGAGACCCTCTGAATGTCGGCAGCGAGGACGAGACCCCTCTGGACTGTCTGGCTGGCAGTTGGTGGACACTGTCAACCAGGAACCAGAATTTGCGTCAGAGGCACTGGGGGGCTCAGATGCGGGGTCTGAAGCTGGGGAGAGCTGCTGCGCACTGAGGACCATGGAATTGGAGGCGAAAAAAATGGGCACCAGAGATTCAGGGAAAACTGGGCACCAGAGATTCAGGGAAGGGGAAACTAAGCATCAGAAAGTTAGGGTCTGGAAGATTGGGGAACAGGGAATTAAATTCTGAGTCTCTGGGAAACTCAGAGCTAAAATTTGGCGAACTGAGGAACACAAAACTAGAGCGAGGTCTCTGGGAAACTTGGAGTAATGGACACTGGATGGTTTAGTCTCTGAAGGGCTGAGGAACAGAGTCACAGGAGGGTCGGGCACTGGAGTCACAGGAGGGCGGAACAGCAGATCCTCTGGGCTGGGCTAAGAGGCCGGAGAGTCGAGGAGCAGTGAGGCTGAAGACCTGGACAGCTGTGACGATAACAGTCGACTTTGCTTCTTTTTGGGGACTGGTTTTATTGCCAGCTGGGTTCCCCGAAAAGGAGTGTCCAGTTTGCACCAACATCCCCCCCCTCATGGGGAGTCTGCTTCCACTCCCAATAGAGGCAGATAAGTGTGTAAGATAAACCATACAATTCATTGTCGGTGGGGGTGTCCGCTGGGTCCATTCTGGCAGGTTCGTACTGTTAGAAACTGTGGTAGTAGTAAAGTTTGGACCCATGTGCAGACACATTGGATAAAGCCAATAATAAACCAAGAAATAACTCAACATACATGACATTATTATGATGTCAAGTTATGAGGTCATGATGTAATGTCACCAAAATTAAGTAATCTCTAGGATATGCCAAAACCTACGCCAGGGTAAACTCTTATACAAATGTTTTCATAAATTTTTTCCGTAATCTTACTAAGAAACAAAAAGACCTACAAACAGACAAAAAGCAAACACAAGTACTAACAGGTATTATTAACGGGGGATAGTATCCTGATATAAAATGAAAGAGGCAGGTCAGGGGTACACTCAGCCATTGGCCGGTAGGAATGGGACAATGCTCATCACAGTATGAAAAACATGCTGCATGAACTCTGGAACTGGGGACGATTGGCCCACAGCAGAGGATCAGAGAGCTGCTTGGTCTTTGTTGTCGTTTAGCAGGAAGCGTGGCCATGATCAGCAGCATTTACCTTGACTGGAAAAAATTAAGTATATATTGTAAGACAAGAAAATCCAACAGTGACAGAAGTGAAATTCCTCTGATGGCGCCGATGAATGGGTGATTTCTTATGTTTTTCTCATGTGGTTCAGAATTTCGATCACTGCCTTCACTTCCTCCACATTTAAACCACATCGATTTCACAATGGCTTCAACATCAGAAAGGCATAGACAGGAATGTTTCTGGTTGTGTGTGTGTATGTGTGAAGCATTATTCTCCATCATCTGCTCCTCTCAGCCTTTACTGTTGGACTTTTTGTTAGCCATGAATTCACCGCTAGATGTTGGATTCATTCAAAATGTAATTAAAATCAAATTCTAAAAGTATTGTTGTTGTCAGCTCCAAGTTCTGTTCTGCAAAATAAATGGTCATTGATGTGTTTGCATTGAGGTGGGCACATGTCTTATACGGAGCATAGCTGCACCATTACCTTTATCAGGAGTTGACATTTATGGACTCGGGATCGAAGATGTGACTCCCCCACCCACAACATTAGTGACTCAGACATTTACCAGATTTCATATCCTGCTTGACACTTACGGAAGCACACTCATAACAAACTGCAAAAGACATGTCAGAATATTCTAAATATGTTTTAGCATTTCGCACAGGCGTTTGAGCTTGATTTTTAAAAAGCTCATATTGATTAATATGTGGATATGGAGTTATTCATTTTCCACTATTCATGCCTGATCTGTCACTTTGTTTTTGAACTCTTTTTGATTTACAGCGAGAGGGAGAATGAGAGTCGTTCAGTACGAAACACAAGAGTATACTCACACATTTGCCATTGTGTTTCCCCTCTGCAGGAAACCACATCATTTGCAGTCTGGCATCCGTTTTTCCTCACACATGAGTTTCTACAGGCGGCGTCGCCTCAAACCTTCACTCTAAGCTCCAAGAACAGACACTTTATTCAACTAATGGCCAAAACAATCATGGAACACTTTATTCTAAGAGGGGAGGTTGTTGATTCTACTTTGAATCAGTGATTATTATTAAGTTTGATCAATATGACTCTGCCAAAAGATATCAAATATCCAATACTTGTGATACAGTGTCAATATATGAATAATAACATGCTTGTTTCTAAGTCAAAACGTTCAGAATGCACTCAGTAGTGTTAAGATCTTCTCCCGATACAAGTTATATCCAAGTTAAGTTTCAGTTCTGCTATGGCTTTAATAAATGTTCTTCCATCTACTACAGGCCATGTGGTGTCTAACACCTATAAGGCATATGTCATGATTTTAAACTATTCAAATAATATGAACATAGTTTAACATCTTAGCCTATTAACCACTATTGTTATGTTATAACAATTTTTTGGTTTTCCTTATTTTTTACCAAAACCTAGTAGTAATACAAAACTACAGGACAGAGTTCATTCAAAAATGTTTTCTGCTACAACTACAAAAAAACCCTCATGAAGAAGTATTCAATAGCCTTATCAAATTACCTCAATATATACTTTACAATATGCCTTATAATAACTGAATTTCTCCTTTGGGGATTAATAAAGTCTCTATATATCTAATAACACCTGTTGAAATAAACACCGGTGTATTCTGTGAGGTAACGGGACGCTGTATCAAAAGAGAAGACAAATTTGTGTTTGTGCTCAGTGTTTTCTTAAAGATGACATTCCTTTTCATTATTTACCATTTACTAAACGATATTTTTTTTCCTTACGGTAGCATTGTTTTCCAAATCAAATCGATGTTTGATAAATAAAGAGAGGAGGAAACGTCAAGTAAGTCATGAGTAATTCATTAAAAGTAGTATTGAGGTAAAGCAAAGTAGCTTTTGTTATTGTGTTATTAAAGTCCGTTGAAAAGTATTAATTAACCCTTTAATGTCCTGCTCAACTGTTTGGTCAAGCACATTGCAAGTCTCTATTTCTTATTAAAAATGAGTGCCACCTGACTGAACCTATTTTATAATATGACCCAATGGCAGCGTGTAAATGCTAAAGAGTAAGGGGTCAAGGATAGAGCCCTGGGTGACACCACAAGTCAATGGGGCCACAGAGATTAGAAGGTTTTGTTTTGCATATTAAAGCCTGTACGACTTATTATACAGAATTATGAAACTTGATACAACAAAAAAAGTCTAAAAAGGGTCAAATAGTTTTCTATAAACAAAAGTGATTTTGCAAAATGATTTTATAAATCTGACTTTTTTACTGTTTAAAAATATGCTTGACCTAACGATTTGTCATTTTATGGTAAATTTAGAGTGTCTAAGACATTGAATTGATAAATGCCCCAAAGAAATAAAATATATAAGATTCAACCACTTTTGAAGGCAGTGAGTGCATGTCTCCTTTCTCCATAGAGGAGGTCTTAAAGTCTTAAAGGACCCTTAAAAGTCTTATCCTACGGACTTGGCCTTAATTCTGATCCTAAAGAAAAAGTACTGTGTGCTTTTTTGTGTGTTCCAAGAATACTAAATTCAGACCCAAATTTCAAGTCCTTTCAGGACGAGTCTCAAGTCAACTCTCAGGTCACTTTTAAGTTACTAAGACACGTTTACAAGCTGGAGTCTTCATCTTTGCTGTAAGGTGTGTCCGGGGCTGTGAGTGAGCTGCCTGTTCACACTGAATGAAACCAGAGATAATACAAAGTGCCACAAGAATCTTTGTAATGGTACACTTGATGTATAAACCACTCAATGCTCACAATTACTGAAAAACTTTCTATACTTGTGCTTTTAGTTCATATACGTAATTTGATTTGTATCAAAGGCTTGTTTTGATCATTCATTTGTGCATAATAATATATAACAATGCCCTCGGGTAAGGATCAAATTAGGGTGTATAAGAAGAAAACCTGAACATTTATCTAATTGACATTTGCCGGCTGGTCTAGCTCTTGCTGTGGAATGGAGCTGTGGACTCCAGCCACTACAAAAGATATACCTGATGGATGGTAAGATAATCCACATGTTCGGAAATGCTCAGGTGTTTTCAGTCTTTAAAAAATTGAAAGTAATTAAAATCATAAATACCACTGTGTAATATAGTCCAAGTACAATAAGTAACTACTCATTATGCAGAGTGACCCATTTCAGAATTGTATGTAGACTATTAATAGATTATTATTGATTAATATACATACATCTTTAATTTTGAAGACATAAATTTAATTGTCTTATATACTGCAGGTTAAACCTAATATATCAATTGTCGATTAGTTTGTTTATATTGTGTAATAATCTGTAAGTCTGCAAGCTAAATAACTAATGTTAAATAAATTAAGTGAAAGAAAAGTAGAATGTTTGCCTCTGAAATATAGAGGAGTAGAAATGTAAAATAATATAATAGAAATACAGTCAGTTACATCCCACTGTTGGTCATACATAGAGTGCCGTGGCCTTGTGCACTGTGTAACTTAGACACTTGTGAAATTTAGATATTAAGATAATTTTGGCTTTCATATGGTGTCAGACCAATAGTTGGCACATCCCAAATTTAACCCTTCTTGATACAAATGTTTTGTTTTAGAAAAGCATCAGAATTAAGTTTTTAATGCATGATGTAATGCAGATATTCCTTACATTATGCATTCACACGTGAGCATAACTCTAATGGTTGAATATCCTTAAGTTTTGCACCCTTATCTGTGAGAACACATCGGTTTGGTAACTGTATAGTTCGCTTCCTGAGTTCATTACACCATTATGTTCAGGGTTAGACCCCAACCAGAATTTGATGACAGTCCTGTCTAACTCTACCTGTTGAAACCTTGGTTAGAGAGCTATTGTCATTACTTGTCTTTTTTTTCTTTCAAGTTATGGTCCCTCTTCATTAATCGTCATCAGTCACAGCTTAATTCTTTTAGCTTTTGCGGTGCTGTGAAAACTATTGTACTCCCTACTGATTTCACGTTTGTCACACAGCTGTGCCATTTCAATTTAAACGTATTTCAGTAATTTCAAATCGGCAGATTTGAAACGTAGTTTCTATATTTTAGGTCTACCCAGGTTTCCTTTGATTTGTTTGGATTTAAGTTTGTTCCAACATGATTTAGTAACATATAATTCTTCTATTATATGTTACTATAACTATAATAGTGGTCAAAAACTATTTGACCACTATTGGCTTCTTCTAGCCAATAGTGGTCAAATAGTTTTTCACAGCACTGTAAGAAAAATTAGCAAAATGGAATGAAAAAATATATATTTATAAGTTTAGACTTTAATAAATAAACTTAATAAATAAAATTATTTTTTTTTTACCAGTATATACTTTTTTTTTGATCTACATGATTAATCAGCTAGAAATGTTTCCAGATGTCTGTGTTTATCACAGACTCGTCAGATAACAATGCTGTAGAGGCAATTTATTATGAAGGCAGGATAGCAGTTGCCGGATATGGAGAAGCAAAGTCACGGAAAGAAAATCAGATGATTCGGATAATGTGTGAGTGTAATGAGTGTGAACAGATAATGTTGATAAGCAGAACAATATGCCAGTCTACCTGCCACAGATGCAAGGGGCCTATGCAAGCGTCTGTATAGACTGGCTGGAAACCCTCAACGCTTTTGGAGATGCTTTTCTGAAACATAATTAGTCAAAGCAGGAGATGAAGCACATTTCACCATAAACTAGGTTTTCACCATAGACACATACAAAATTAAGAAGAATTTAAAGCTATACAAGTAAATGATTGCCAAACAAAAAAATGTGGAGCCTGTACGTGCAGTAAAATAAGTGACCAGCAGGGAGTGATGTCTCATCTGTTGAGGAGCACGAGTCAGTAGAAATAGGAATTTATAAAAAACATACTAGCATTATGGGGATTAGACTGTAGTAATAAGTGAGGTCACATAGATGGGAACTCCCTTCACACAATCACTCACACACACACACGCACACACACCTCACATAATTTTAGAACATATTTCCTCTACACTTATTATGACATCGTGCTACCAGATTTTCCCAAAGTAAAAACATTTAATTTTTTTCCTTTCTTTTATTTTTATTTGCAGAACTAGAACTACACAGAAATATGGAGGTGGACAAGGTGACAGCTCGTAGGCTGTAATGTGTGTGAGTGACTCAGGCTGTTCTCAGACTCTGTGTGGTCTGGGTGTGTGGTCTCCAGCTGAGGGGTGGGAGGAGGACAGGAGAGCCCTTTGAGTGTGTGTGTGTGCGTGTGTGTTTTTGTGTGTGTGTGTGTTTACTTTATACAGGCAGGTCCAGGCTCTCTGAAGCCGTGGCCTGAATAGAATGCTCTGCCTTCCGCCATTCAGCAGCCCTTTTTCTCGAAGATAAACACACTCATTTTGACACGGCTCATCTAGGGATAATTTCTATCCGTGTATACTTATTAGGTTAGAGGGTCTCAGGCTGGTGGGTAATTAAAAAAACTATAGCCCCAGAGCCGTTTTCCTAACAGTGCTGGAGGAGACATCATTACAAATCCTTCAAACATTTTGACTATATTGTGACATTCCTATTGTAGATGCCTCTTTGTTTCTAAGCCTTTTAGCACAACCTTAACCTCATGTCACATTGCATTTCACACATATAACTTGTGTGTGGGATACAAACATATGAATCCAGAATCTTTTTTCATCCCTGAAAATCATGGGTGAAAACATGAATTTTCTGACACCGATCATGAATTGTGTAATTAGATATTTATAATTCCTATTCGATTTTTGGTGTGTTTAAATAAAATTTGTACTTTATCTGAAAATGTGTTTATAGATTTTCTATATTCACAGTTTAAAAATATATCATTATTATTATTATTATTATTATTATTATGGGTGTTGATTCTGAATATATTTTTGTGTCTTTCTTTTGCGTGTGAAAGTTTTGAGGCAATCAAATCAAATTTGAATTTTATTTATTACATTTTCTGTACTGTCCTTTTTTTTTCCAATATTTATCCACAGATAAACCCAAAGGAAACACACAAACTGGGCCATTAGACTACTCCACATTCTTCTCCCTCTCCCACAGTGATCTCAGGGGATGGCGATGTAATGCAGTACTGCTGAGAACACGCCATGAAAATATAAATACAACCTTGCTGCATTGCAACCATATAAATAAACAGGGCCACCCAAATTTTCAATAAGAGCTGGTGTGGAAGGCAGGAAATGGGATAGACAAGGAGAGACCACAACCCTTTCTCTGTTTGCCACTCCCACAAAGAACCCAGATCAAGCTAGAGGCCGGTCATTGATGGTGACAGAAGAGAGGGCAGTACAGCATTCAACACTCTACTTACAGCTACACCTCACTTAAAGCTGTTGGTGCAAATCTTCTCCCAGCTGCAGAGTTCTGCTCATCTCTTTCCTTCTCAAGGATGGGACTCTGAAAAGCGTAAAATTCAGATATGTACCTGGAGCGAATGCATGACCGTTACACTTAAGAACTCTGGGTAATACATGCTTCTTTTTTTTTTTGTTCATGTCTCTACCTTGTGAATTTATATGAAAATCAAAGCCTTAAATCGGCTTGCCTTGAAGTTCAATTAGACAATACCTATCTTGCTGAAATAAGTATTCTGCACCTTCTTGGAATAGCTAGGCACAGTTATTACACTGCTAAGCCCATCTGGGAGACCACCCAGGAGCTGCGGTCCAGTTGTGCAAGGCCAGTCCTTGTTGTGATAAGAAAGACAAGTCTTCTCCAAGGAGATGTGCTGCTTTGATAGGGTAGAGTGGTTTACTGATTGCTGCTGGATCAAAGTGTGGTAGACTTTTCTGGTATTAACAGCTCATTTTGGTCAGCTGTGGTCAGTCGGCAAACAATGTTGGGGCTATTGATTTGCGTAAACATACAACTTAGTTTAATCCCCCATAGAGTCAAAGAGCTGTTGTATAATTCAATCGATATACGGCCATGAGGCACGTTTCTTAATTACCATAAGTCACCTGAAAAAGATGGAACTCAGTGCCTTTATGTCTAAAAATCTGACAAATTTCCAAATTGTGTTCCGTTGCGTTGACCTGATGTGTCTTTTGAGCACTGCATCTGTTGTAAAGTGTTTATGTTTGATTTGTCTCTGACTGCGGTTTCTCTCACTTACAGGAAACTGACGGTATAAACACAAGAAGATCCTCTCTTGCCTTGACACTGAGCTGCAGAACCTCAGCTTACAGAGAGTGCAGTCTGGACGCTGAAGGGAGAGGACGCTGGCGTTGTCTGTTCGCCGCTTTTCCAGCAGAGTACTACAGCCTGCAATACTATTAACCGACAAGCATACCTTTATTGTTGCTCACAGGCAAACCTTTTGGATTCATATCCGTATTTGTATATGTTATTCTGTATTTGTACGAATTCTACCGAGTCTGTTGACGGTCCGCCTACCTGTTGCTGCAAGTGTACCATCACCCGGAGACTTCTGTATCCATTTGTTTCATAGTTGATGTCAGTTTGTTTATCCGTCTTGTTCATCACTGCCCCTGTGACACTTTCACCAAAAGCCGCTGTTGATCACTTTCTGTGTTTGATAGCTTTTCTTTTTTTTTTCTCGGCATCATTTCCATGAAAATAACGGCTACTAACGTCCTCTGTGCATCTTTTCCATGGCTAATGGCTAATAACAGGCTAGTCTCCACGACTGGCATGATGATAAATTATTCCGTCACCCAAGTGATGAAATTCATTAACTACAACAGTCCGTTGTGCATATCGGTTATTAAACAACTTGGACTCCTTAGACGGCCCCGTTACGTTCACAGAAGTTGCCGTTCTAAGTTTGTTTACTTCCGCTCCGATAACTCCATTCCGTCGTTTTGGTCTGATGTTCGCACCATCGCGTCTCAGACGCATCATCAGAATGCTGTCGCTCTTCCCACTAGTGGCGCTGGAGTTTCCTCCATAAAGTTACTCACTGTGCGTGTTAGAAAACCTGGAGTGGATTTCAGTCTTCTTCGGCCAATACAGATACTCACTGTTCCATCTAGTATTATAATACACAATCTCTCTCAAATAAATCATGCCTCATACATAACTGCATTCTGGAGAAGTGTCTGGACGTTATGTGCCTTACAGAAACCTGGCAACAACCAAATGTTTTTTCTGTAATGAATGAGACCTGTCCCGTTGGCTATCGTTACCTCCAGAAAGCCCTTAGCACTGGTCGTGGTGGTGGTCTGTCTGTCATCTACCGCAGTGATCTGGACTTGTCTCCACTGCCGTTGCCAGAGATCTCTTCTTTTGAATGCCTGGCATTCAATTGTAAACCCCCTTTCTCCATGACCATACTTCTAATCTACCAACCCCAAACCAAACCCAGCCTTCATCTCTGAGATGTAAAACGTTTTGTCGACATTTTGCACAACCTCTGCCAATATTATAGTACTTGGAGATATTAACATTCATGTCGACTCCCCTGCATGTCGTTTTGCATCCGAATTCCTCCAACTACTGGGTTGTTTTAATCTCAGCCAACTTGTCGATGTCCCCACCCACAACATGGGGCACACTCTGGATCTAGCCATCACTGACTCTGCTCCTCTCAGCAATCTTCTCCTGTAGGATCTGGGTGTGTCTGACCACAAGGCCGTCTCCATGGAATTGTCACTTGTGGGACACAAGCGACACGTCAAATCTACTTCAGGAATTTGAAAAACATCAACCCGGAAACCATGACAGTCGACCTCCAGCATCTTCTTTCTGCAAACTTTGTATCAGCCAATGACTCAGTAGATTTCTACAGTAACTCCCTGAGTAGCATCCTGGATCGTCACGATGAAACCCTCCACCTGTGTCCTCGACCCCTTTCCTACGGCCCTAGTGAAAACTAACATCTCTTCCATCAGTCCCCTGATCACCGCTGTAATAAACCAATCCCTCCAGGCTGGCTTTGTTCCATCTGCCCTAAAAGCCGCCATAATCAGACCACTCCTCAAAAAACCTACTCTCTTACAGGCCCATTTCCAAACTCCCATTCCTCTCCAAAGTACTGGAAAAAGTAGTTGTTGCCCAACTTCAGGACCACCTCAAATACAACAACCTCTTTGAAACGTTTCAGTCTGGTTTCCGTTCCGCCCACAGCACAGAAACAGATCTGCTTAGAGTCACAAATGACCTACGGATGGCAGCAGATGCTGGTTCACCTTCCCTCCTGATTCTCCTTGATTTTTCTGCTGCTTTCGACACAGTTGACCTGGAATACTCCTAAACCGCCTACATCACACCACTGGACTCACTGCCACCGCCCTAAACTGGTTTCAATCCTACTTAACCGACAGAACAGAATACATTTCCCTTGGAAGTTCAAGGTCCCGGACACACACCGTCACCTGTGAGATCCCCCAGGGATCAGTCCTTGGCCCCATTCTCTTCATACTGTACATGCTCCCCCTTGGCCGTGTCATCAGTCGATATGGACTCGCATTCCATTGCTACGCTGATGACACGCAAATCTACATTAAAACTGACACATTAACCTCCGCATCCTCTCCATCCTCATTGTCATCATCTGTGCTTGTCTGGAGGAGATAAAGGTGTGGATGAAAAACAAATTTCTCTTTCTCTTGAACAGCTCCAAAACCGAAGCAATTTTAATCTGCACCCCACATCAGACCCAGTCTTCCTCCATAACCAGTTTTATCTTCTCTGGTCACGACATTCCCCTCTCTTCATCAGTCACCAACCTCGGCGTAAGATTCGACCCTCAACTCACTTTTGGATCCCACATCAAACACATCTGCAGGATCTCCTTTCATCATCTCAGAAATATTTCCAAACTCCGTTCTTCACTCACCTTGAGTGATGCTGAAAAGCTGGTTCACGCGTTTGTCTCCTCCAGACTGGATTACTGTAAAGCACTTCTCATCGGGATCCCTGATAAAAGTCTTCAAAGACTTCAGTATGTTCAAAACAGTGCTGCAAGGATCTTGATGAGAGTTCGTAAACACGAACACATCACCCCTGTTCTTCATTCCCTTCATTGGCTTCCCATCGCCACCAGGATTGATTATAAGATCTCTCTCCTCGCTCACCAGTGCATCCATGGTAACGCACCCCCCTACCTGAAAGAACAACTCACCCCACTGACCTCAACACGATCCCTCCGTTCTACCCACTCATACCGCCTCCTCCTTCCCCGGACTAAGCTCAGCACCATGGGTGATCGGGCCTCATGTTCTGCTGCCCCTCGTCTGTGGAATGCCCTCCCTGACCATCTGAGGGCTCCACAGACGACTGACACATTTAAAAAAGGACTTAAAACTTTCCTTTTTAGCA
>VRLP01006769.1:0-26057 GCA_009660295.1 Lophius piscatorius | reverse complement strand
CCCACTGACCTCAACACGATCCCTCCGTTCTACCCACTCATACCGCCTCCTCCTTCCCCGGACTAAGCTCAGCACCATGGGTGATCGGGCCTTCTGTTCTGCTGTCCCTCATTTGTGGAACGCCCTCCCTGACCATCTGAGGGCTCCACAGATGACTGACACATTTAAAAAAGGACTTAAAACTTTCCTTTTTAGCAGAACCTATAACTTAAATTACATTGCTGCTTTTTGGTCAGGCTTTTATATAGTTATTTTTTAATTTTTTATTGATGCTTTTATCTGCTTTTACTTTGTAGCACTTTGAGATTTGACCCAAATGTAAAGTGCATTATAAATTTAATGTATTATTATTATTATTATTATTCCTTATGTTATTTCATAAGAATGCTGGTGAACCTTTTGCAGAGCAGGGATTAAAAACGGTGTGTTGAAGGCAGGACTGTGGCACATTTATTCCCCACCATTTTGTACAAATGCAATTAAAGAGTAATCAGCATTGCTGTAATTACTGAGGTTTCTGGTTTCATGGTATATTGTAGAACAATCGATGGTTATCATATGAGACATATTTTATTGTTACTAAAGCAAAGGAAGAATCTCACACATGCACCTTCTCTAGTACAGCCTATCAGATTCCAAAACAGGTGATACACATCTGTGAGCAGAGAGAAGTGAGACAGATATCAAATCAGTGGCGTTTGATGGCCTCGGATATTTGAAAAATCTACTTGGATTTCTCTTCTTTTATGAAATGTGGATACAACTATGGTGAAACTGAAACCATAGAGAAGCCAAAACTACACAGACAAAGAAAACCACGGAGATGCAGAAGCTACAAAGGAACTGAAGCTTTGAAGGATCTGGAACTACAGAGAAACTGAAAACACAAGGAAACAGAAATGACAGAGAAATTGAAACTGCAGGTAAACAATGATTTTCTGCAGTGACACGGAGGTGAACAGACACGTATATATCTTTGCGGGATCTTTTCCAGACAGACAGATGTCAGACATCCCTTCACCTGACAGAGAATGCCATTGATAATCGGTCATAATGTCATGGCTGATCGGTTTGTTGCCAATAATGGCCAAAGTGTAAAGTACTAACATTTAAGCAGAGTGCACTTTAATAGACTTGTATCTTTGTCTCAGTACAATTTAAGACTCGTTCTTTTACTCACAGAAATCTCTTTAGTATGTAATATTGTACTACTCAAAACACATATTGTTTATAAACATGATGTTGTGTTATTTTCAAAAAGATCTCAATCTCAACTCAACGACATCAACCTAAGAGCAGATTCAGCTAAACGTGGTAATATGGTACATAATGGTGGTAATGTTCAACTAAGAGAACTGGTGTCAGACTGTAAAGGTGGGAGGGAATGCAGGGGTTACCTCAACTGAGGCATTTTCACGGTGTATTATTAAAACTTTTACTCAAATAAAGGATCTGGATTCTTAGTCCACTGCTGGGTTCCAGTATACCAGTGTTACAAACTCTTGTTAAGATGTTCTGTTGGAACTACTACGCCTTTGTAATAAAATCTCTCAGGTAACAATTAACTATCCAACCACATTGAGGACAATAAATTGTTTGGCATGTAGGCCAGCCTGACATTTCCTGTAGCGTAAAAATTTGCTCTTTTATTAAGAACATATAAAAAAGCCTTAGATAACAACAGCATGAACATGGTGTATTTGAAAGAATGATTATTTCTTCTGCAATGAAAGCAGTAGCTAGAAGGTCCTGTCTTGCAATAAGTAAGAAAGTTACGTTTCCTTTTTCTTGATCCAAAACTCGGACAAACAACAACATTTATCCGGCTTTGTATCAAACATGCCCCATGCTCCCACCCTGTTCTTAAAAAATGTTATTATAGTACTTTTTGCACAATTATGGAAAGTGTGGGGATCATACAATGTTGAAGAAAATGTAAATAAATACATCTTCGATCTGGATCCAGATCTATACCAAAGTGTCCCGTGTCCAAGAACAACTCCTACACAAAGTTGTTAGACATTTGATCTCACTACCAAGAAACCAAGGAACAAAACCCAACCGCTCATCAACTAAACCAGCCAACCATCCCATTAGCAAATACGCCAACCAGCAAACCAACCGAAGAAACAACCATTCCTCAACAGAATCAGCAGCCTCCTTCAGTTTAACGTCAATGAAACAGTACCTTCATCATCACGGGTAACAGCTGTGTTCACCCTAAGAAATAATGTCACAATGGGTGCTATAAAAAAAAGACTATGGAGGGGGTATTCAACTAAAATTGCAAGGAAATCTATTTGAATTATATAATAATAATCTTTATTTATATGGCACTTTCAAAGTTACTTCAGATACTGGAGCCCAATAAATAATAATAGAATAAACAGTAATAACTGATAAAAAAAGTGTCAACAATAAATGAAAAATAAATAAATAGCCATAAAATGATATGTTTTCGTGAGTGGTTTTAAAGATGTTACTGATTATGAAGTTTCAGATCCTCTGGCAGAGAGTTCCAGATTAGAAGGGACTTTAGACTGCCTTCCACCTTAAAGTCATCTTCACATGCTGAGGTTGAAGGTCCATAATCAAACTCTAACTCTTAATCCCTGATAATATAATATAATAGAAACATAAAAATAAATACCCCAAAAGTCATTAAAGGTACAGAGTCTACCTGTACCTTTGAATAACGATGTGGCCCGATGCCACAAAATCTTACACTCTGGACCTTTAAAAAGCATGAAAAAAGAACAAACACATTTGAACCAAGGTTAATGTGGCTGTCAATCATAATCCTTAAAATGATTCAAATGATACCATTCAATTATTATGTTGATCACCTAATGGCACCCTCTTCTTCTGCACTAGTTCAGCTGGGAACCTGGGGACTTCCTGGAGCCTTTACAGGGCCTGTCTGGGGTGTTTGTCTGGGGGTCTTTAGGGGTCTTTCTCTGATCTTTCTGAGGTCTTTCTGGGGGTTTTCTGGAGTTTTTCTTCTCTACAGAAGCAACATCAATATATTGTCTTCAATAAACAAAAGATACCCAATCAGAATTATTGAACCATATCATCAAATCAATTGTAAAAACTGAGTGTTAAATGTTCTGCCAGCAGAAAAAGTGTTTGTTGCAGCTGTTATTAACAAGTTATTGGTTACCGCTGTCCACTGCAGATCTCCTTTCTTTAGCAGTTTCCGGATCACCCTCAGCGCTTTATTCCTCTTTCTCAACACTCTCAGCGGGTTAAAGCCAACCTGAGGTAAACACAAAAAGATGATTATGTTTGATAAAAAAATCATAAGTACAGCTATTTTATGTACCATGTCCTTTTTTTACAGCTTCTTTTATGGTGGCTGGCATTAATTTGGGGAGAAATATACAACACATTCCACAGAAGTACTCACAGCCTCCACAAGCTTGTTCCTGAAGAACTCAATGTTGGCAAAGAAGATTGGTGATGGGATCCTGAAAATCTTCACTCCCTCTGGCTCGTCAATCTAGAGGGAGTCAAAAATATTATACTTAAAGTCACGGTGGAGTGAAACTAGTCTCCTGGAATCCGTACAAAAGGGAATGGACACTAGTAAGAAGTCAGCTCAGAGTCTTCAATTTTGTCTCTCCGTGATTAACCTTTGGATTTGTCTACATCTGTAAGACAGCGTGCAACAGCCTGTTCCTTAAACAAAATGGTCCCCAGGGTTCATCACATTTTGCCTACTGAACATACGTCTACTTACACTGATGTAGTCCTTTCTGTCTTTGTAGATGTCAGTTCCTCTGATGTTGGCCAGCAAACTGCAGCGAGGGCTGGAAAGATAAGCCAGATAAACTTAGAGAACAATGATTTGTTGCCTACAAAACTTTTCATTGAGGAAGTTGAAGAATACCGAAGCTTAGAGGCTAAATCTATGCTATCGATCTTGGGACATTATACTTTCATACTGATGCTCACAATGACAACATAAAAGATGTTGTGTGTAAGATGCTAGTAACTTTAGTATTTTTAGTCACTTCCTCCCCAAGTCGTTAGTGCATAATTTGAGTACTGAATAAGTTGTAACTACTAATAGGGCTTGTAGTTATCTCAAAGTTATCTAGAGTCACCAAAGTGGCAATGGTTTTTGGGTCACCAATTTTGTAGATATATTAAAGGAATGGACTCTGTCTCACTTTTTTAGCCTGATATGAGGGAAAGAAAATAGGCAACAAAAAATAATAGATATTTACAATCCTGATAATCAACTGATGGCTTACGAAGAAATAGTCGTCAATTACAGTATAGCACGTAATCAGTTTTTTAAATATTCAAAATTAAGAATCTTCATTAGACTAATATTATCCTAAACACAAAGTCTGTTATTCCATCTGAACAAGATCCTCAACCAATAACTTATGTGTTTGTATATGAACTTGTGGGTACGTGAGTGATTTTATGTGTAACGTGTATACGTATTTAATTATTTTTTTGTATTTTTTTTCTCGTTTGGTGTTATTAGAAGCCTTTTGCTTAATCATGATTCCTTATCTGTTGGTGGGTATGGGTCTGACGCTCACGTGGTGCAGGGGTTGGTGTTGGTAATGGGTTGTTGGATAGAGATATTCTATGGGTGTGTATACTTGTAAGCATCTGTGGGGTGTTTCTTAAGCAAATAAAGATATGGTTTTGGAAAGAAAAAATTGGTGGTGATACTTACAACTGTGTCCTGAGGACAACACTGATCAACTCAACACCAAGACCTGCAGCCAGTCCAAGATCCAGCCCCAGCAGAATGGAAGCAATGCAGGTACCTAACCATACCATCTGTCCAAATGAGAGTTTCTCCATAACAGTAATATATGACAATAGAAGTAGAATAAAGTTGAATAAAATCGACCTACTAAGTCTTCAAATGCGAAGAAATGTAGCTTCCTCATAGAGTGTCAGAACTTACACAGTCAGGTTTGTCCCTTCTCCACAGGTATGGGATGTCTCTGAACTGCATCAGCATGCCCTTCAGGTTGACGATGACAACAGCACCCAGCACAGACTGTTCAAATAATGGGTCAAAGGTCAGATTTCAGCCCGTTCATACATGTATGCTGGCATAGTTCTTCAGGGTTACCTTTGGGAGTGGATCCAGTAGGAACCCAATAGCCACGGTAACAATCATCACTATGACTGCTGAGAGTAAACCAGCTACCTGAAGACAACCAAACAGATGCATTAATTTACAATCAGAGGGAAAGGCTTGGTGCCACATTTAATTATAGTTATATGAGAAAACTGTTTAAGTGTTGAAGCACACTGTCCCAGTTCACTATGCATAGACAAAAAAGTTTGTTTCATTCCACTATCTCGTAATAAAGACTCTCATAACAAACATTAAATAATATAACGTGTTC
Organism: Lophius piscatorius; assembly: GCA_009660295.1. Lineage (NCBI taxonomy): Eukaryota > Metazoa > Chordata > Actinopteri > Lophiiformes > Lophiidae > Lophius > Lophius piscatorius. The sequence continues at coordinate 20,670 of VRLP01006769.1, read as the reverse complement.
TTAAGTTTTAATTCAACAGTTTCAACAAATAATTACCTGACCTCTAATGTGAATGTAACTGTTCTGTTATGTTTCTGCTCCAGCTCTTTTCCTAATCAAAAACAACATTTCGTTCAAAAAAAAACGTGCCAAAAGAATAACGCACGCATGGCAATTTGCACCGGAGAACAGAAAACATTTTGAACAGCATGCATGGTTGTTGGTATCTCTCCTCTCTGGTCGTACTATTTTTGCCATGTTGGAACACTGACTGGCTGTTGATGTGCAAAAAGTGATATGAATTCTAATCCTCCAGTTTGACCATTCTAATTCATGTCATGACAGCGATACACATTACTGTTTACACCTGTGTCTATCATGTGTCTTCATATGTATACCGATGACTCCAGATTTTATTACTGCCTACGTCACTTCCACAAAAAAATCCAAGTGTGAATCTAAGAATCTAGTTATCAGTCACGTCAGTCAAGTGCCAGATTTGGGGGCTACCTAACAACTTAAAGATATTTCAAGAGCTAATATACATGCATGGACTATTGGAACTTTTGACGTGACAGCACAAAGTAATTTGCGACTTGCTAAAGAACGCGTACGATCATTTCTTCTTGCGATCGCACGCTTCCGCCAAAACAACCACCAAGTCCAGCACCGATGACACATTTTCCTTTTATGTCCTTGTCGGAGACGCATCAGGATACATACACATTTGTATTACTAAAGATATGTGGTCCAATGCGTCCCAAACCACCTCGGCAAGTGGTTTGAGTGATCAGATCACAATGCGTGCAATTGTTTACACTTGTATTTGGCGATGTGTCTCTCTGTCCCTTTGTGATCTGTTCACGATTAAATCCAAGTCCGAACAGAGACAAAAAGAGTCCAGTTTGATTTGATAACTGAATCACTTCAGGCTGGTAATAAGAATCCAATTCTGCTTCGCAATTTTCCTGATAGTTGCTTTACCGTTATTTGTAATTGTTATTAGTCAGTCACTATTATTACTAGTCAGCCTTTCTGCTATTCTTAGCAGACAGAGCTAAACCTGCAAGAAAAGCAATCATGGGGCTTTATAGCCCGAATTTTACTCTATCTAATTACACTTGACTCTCTCCTTTTAATATAACCCTTGACATAAAATGATGAGGGTGGGGAATAGTCGTTGGCTTGCCCTTCTGGTATACCGAAAACTCTTCCACAATATACATAATTGCAAGTTCAACAAATCAAAAAAAATAATACTGGGACCTTATCAATCGTTAGCACGTTCACTCACGATGGAAAACACTAATGACACATCACTACGTGGCCAAACATAACTGTTTCATACAGCAAGTGAAAGAACAGTTACAGTTACCGATGCGTGATAAACATTAAGGGGCACGAACAAACAAAAACAAGCATCTCCTCCTTATCTCGTCACAACGAGAAGAGATATGAAATTTACGCATAGGTGAATGCAAGAAAAATGATCTGAAAATCGCCTACGTTCAAAAGTGCATTATAAAATGAAATATAAGAAGAAACCAATAATGAGTTGTGCACCTTTAGGGCTCATACAAATCATGTGGAAAATTTCATTGAATTCTGTGCCGCAGTTTTTGAGATGCGGATAGACTTCCCGATGGAAATGAAATGCTTTGCGCTCTTATATGGTGGGGGTAAAAGTAGGCCTAGAATACATATATAATATACATATTTTGAAGAATGTCCAGTATTATTTTACCTGAGTCTTTCCACCTGTGCTCTCCTGCACTGCACTCCTTGAAAGAGCTGTACTCGCAGCAAAGGACTTGAAAGAGGCGCCAAAGATGTTGCTGACTCCAAAGGCTATCAGCTCCTGAGGCCAGATCAGAGGAACAAATGTCACGTTATCTAATTCCTGATTATGCCTGCACAGAAGCCTTTTCTTATTAGCAATGTTTCATACCTGGTTTCCATCTATGGTGTAATCATGTTTAACAGAATAGACTTTGGCCACAGAGAAGGCAACAGCGAAGCCCACTATAGCCATGGGAAAGGCTTCGACGGTAGTTTCCTGGAAGATGTGCAAGCTAGGGGCCATCGGAACCTCGTACCTGAAGACAATTGTTTGTGTTAAGTTGAAATATTTTAATACTTAATATGATGCTTCAGTTTGAATTCTGGTCCAGACTGGTAGAGGATGGATGGTTAATTATGATCGTCACAATGGCAAGGACTCCATATAATTAGCATGCTTAAACACAGGATAAACGGAAAGAGATGGATGGATTTTTTTTTTGTTGTGTTTTATGCCTCAACCCCTATGGAGTGTGAGTTGTGAAGGAGGATGTGAAACAGGATATGAATGAAGCGCCTCCCTCATGCATAATACTGACGCAGGATGAGCCTACCTTCAGAACAAACCCAAGCCTACCTACTGGTCCATTAAAAGCAAGTTAGCTTTGGCCTTCGTGAAGTCCTAGGACGAGGATTGTTTTGACCCACCCACTATAAATCAAAATGTGATTGGTTAATTCAACCTTTACTTTCTAAACAAACACAGAATGCAAAGGCCTCCTCTTCCTGATGCTGAAGTCCTAGCCAATAACTGAGCGGGCTCTAACATATTCTCTGTGTAGTAACAAGCATCCTCAAAAATCTGATTGGATTAACTCTATTTTGATGTTCAGGAAAGTAACCCCTTCTCCTCTGAAGCAAACCTGATAGAAAATTAAGCCAAAATTAGAGTTAGAAGAGAATAATTATCAAATTAAAGAAATTACATATGACATTTGAAATGCTTATATGTTTGACCTTCTGTGAAGGCTGAGAAGGCCCTGAGGATTCCCTTCAGGTAAATTCAGTTTTGACAAAATTTAAAAATGTCCAGCGTGTTTGATGTAATTTTGAGATATCAGGAGCACCGAGAGGCAGTTTGATAGGGAGCAGTATCATTTTGGATGGTCTTAGTTATAAGAGACTATATTGCAATGCTCAAAACCTTACTTTTTACAATTGCGCTATCGGTCTTACCCTTTTGGAATATGGCCAACGACATCAATGCCATATCTTGTCTTGAAGTCGTACGCGTATGACATTCCACATGCAATGATAGTCTGGAGAAGAAACAACAAGTCACTGTAATTTTCATACCCATCCAATGCACTTAAACCCAATCAATGTAAGACCCCCCCCCAAAAAACACCTTGGATTATTTGGAAAATGTTTCAAAGCTTAAATAAGGCTCCGATGAGTCGCGCAAGTGCACATTATGAGTGCGTGGATTTAGACAGCCAATAAAGGGCGGCTTTAGCTCAGTGGGTAGAGAGGTCGTCCCTCAACCAGGAACCCAGGATACAACCCAGCCCCTGACGCAGCATGCCCCGTGTCCTTGAGCAAGACCCTGAAACCTCAGCTCCCCGGGCAGCTTCACAGTGGGCCACCCACTGCCCCCTCGGGGATGGGTTAAATGCAGAGATAAATTTCATGAGGTTGTACTGTATGTATGTTTTGTGTAACATGTGATAAACAAAAGAAAAAAATGATTATCATAAAGCGTTGTTGTTGTTGTTGATGTCCATCGTTCTCATAAAATTGGCGGTTTTTACCAAAAAAAACATACTACAGCCACATTTTAATGGGTTAAAATCCTGAAATACTAAAACACTGAGGGATCATTTTACTGCAAAATGATTACTTTTCCTTTGATACTTTAGGTATAATTTGCTGATACTACATCATTTTACTTCATTTAAATTTTGTTTAAATACATTGCTTTTACTTATAAAGGAGTAATAGTTATTAGTTATAGGATTAAATATCTCTCACTTCATTAACTTCTATTTTACATATTGCCTGTTGTCTACTTGACCTGACATGATTATTTTATTTTGAAATGCACAGATAATTATCATCAACCAGATTAATTATTGCTATATGAGCTCTCCGGACCAGTCAAGTCATAAAAAGTCATCACCACTTTAAATCTTATCATTATTGCTCGTTATTCCACAAACAGGCGATCGGCACCTCGGGCTATCAGAACATTTACAAGGATCGTGTTGCACAACGTAGCTCACCATGATAACCTCTATGGGGATGGGTACCGGCAGCTTGGATTTGAATCTGTCATTCACCTCCTTCACGATGAACACCACCACCATGATCACCGAGGAGATCACTATGTCACACATATTGCTGGAGGTTATCTTATTGAAGATGATCTCCAAGGTCTGGAAAACACAAAAGATCAAAACTAGTGGTTGAAAGGGCCACACTCGTTGACTGTGATGAAGCCTTTTAAAATACTTACATATATGATGGAGAGTGGTCCACTGATGCCTCGGACTTGCAGACCCAGCACAAACTTGAGCTGGGACACGAGGATGTGGACGGCAGCTGCTGTGGTGAAGCCGGACACCAATGTGTCAGACAGGTACATAACAACAAAGCCCACCTGTAGGGCCCCCATTGTCAGCTGCAAGAGACAGAAAGATAAGTAGAGTGCAATTTTACTCCATGTACAGAGAGGTCAGAGGTTAGTTTCCTCAAAAATACTGTTACTGCTAATTCAGGCTCACATCCTCAGAAGGCTGCAAGATTGAACGTATCACTGCGATGCAACAAGGCCTGTCCCATTGTTGTATTCCTTCAAGTAAGGCCCACTTTACATGCGCTGCTAAGGATCCCTGACATGAATTCATTGTAGATAACCAAGGGTGGGATCTCGGGATGCAATTCCATCAGTGATGTTTAGATTTTTCTGATGATATATCTACTCTGGATGGTACGACCTTGGCCTCCAGCACCACTGTGAGGAACCTGGGAGTTTTCTTTGATCAGAATATAACCTTTGACTCCCACATAAAACAGATTTCTGGGACTGCCTTTTTTCATCTGCGTAATATTTCTAAAATACGGCACATTATGTCGCAAAAAGATCCACAAAAGTTAGTTCATGCATTTGTTACTTCCAGGCTGGATTACTGTAATGCCCTACTAGCAGGTAGTACCAATAAGTCTCTGAAGCCCCTCCAGCTGATCCAGAACGCTGCTGAAAATCCTTCTGCTCACTTACAAAGTCTTTAGCGGTCAGACACCAACGTATCTGAAGGAGCTCATAGTTCAATATTGTCCAATCAGAACTCTGCGCTCCCAGCAAGCAGGGTTACTTGGGGTACCTAGAGTCTCCAGAATTAGAATGGGAGCCAGAGCATTCAGCTATCAGGATCCTCTCCTGTGGAACTATCTTCAAATCTTGGTTCGCTATCAAGCTATCACTACATGTTACATTAATATTAATGTTATTATCAACCTGCTGCTGCCGTGGCCCGACTATGGAGCGGTTGGAGAAAGTGGATTATAGCTGATTTCTTTGCTGCTTTTCCCCCGTCTGTATCTCTCCTCACCTGTGTCTCTCTCTTTCTCTCTCTCACTCTCTCTCTGTCTCTATTTTTCAAACCCGACCGGTCATGGCAGTAGGCCGTCCACCCTGAGTCTTGGATCTGCTCGAGGTTTCTACCCGTTAAAGGGCAGTTTTTTTCTCGCCATTGTCGCCAAGTGCTGCTCAAGGTTTGTTGGGTCCTGTAGATAATTATATAAATAGTTTGGTCTGGACCTGCTCTTTCTTGAAAGCACCTCGAGGCAACTGTTGTTGTGAATTGGCGCTATATAAATAAAGATTGATTGATTGATTGATTTTTCTACCACAAACAGTATTATGGCTCAGCAACTGAGGAGTGAAGGTCAGGCTTCCCAATGTCTTGTAATAACAGGAACCAAAAAACCAAGAACATTTCTAGGCTCCATTTCTGGTTACTGTGACGACTGCTTCCGCTGCTACAACCATTTTAATTATAAAGAATTCAGCAGTCATGATTACTCTGCAAAAAAGGAATTTCCAGAAAGTAAAGCATTCTTTTTTTTATGTACACATGTAAATGTGTTCCAGTTAATTTTGGAGTTCTCCAGCTAGACTATCCTGGTTTCTCAACATTGAGAGAAGGTTTCACACTTTGAAGTCAGGATTTGAAGCGCTAACAACGGTTCAGTCTGGAAAATGATTGCACGCTCAGTTAAAAACAATTGACTCCCACATTCTCTTCATCCTTTAACAAAGATTACTGTAACAGACCTGCATGATCCCTGTGAGGAAGGTCACAGAAGATGCCACCAGCACTCGCTGTTCATCTCTCGTCAAGCCTTCAAACCCGGTTATATTGGCGGGCGGACCTTCATCTGGTACCAGCCTGGTGACCACGGAGCCGATCATCAGACACAGCACTGGGAAAGGCCCTGCAAATGGAGAGAGTGGGAGGAAGAGCTGAGATGTGACCCTCAGAGATGACAGGGATTGTGACACTAACACACCTGCACTGTTCTTACCTACTGAGATATGTCTGGAGGTGCCCAGGAAAAAGTAAATGACAACAGGGAAGAAGGCGGAGAAGAGTCCGTACCAGGGGGGGAGAGAGGCCAGCAGACAATAGGCCAAACCTGAAACACGAAACATGTACTCTAACAATATTTTCATGATATCACATGATTCGATATGATTCAACTTTTTTGTCCCTTTATACTAAATATCATTACGGGTCCTTGAGCAGTTTGGATTCATGTCGTAGTCGTCAGACCACCGATTTTTGTTTAGCGATAAGACAGATTGATATATAAAATTCTTCTTCTTAATCCTGTTCTGTCTACACTGAGGAACTCTCAAGATAGCAACTCGGAACATTTACATCTTATTCTGATGTAAATGTTCAGTGAAATTTTGCATGGATCCCTCCAATGCAATTAATTTCCAAATTAATTTTAAAAAGATGATTAAGATTTAATGAGTCTTTGAAATCGATTAGAATAAACTAGGTTATAGCATGTAACATTTAGCACAGATCAGAATTGTTTTTGTTTTTTCATAGGGCGAACAATTATACAACAAATTTAAGACATAAAAGATCAGTTTTTCTCATGTAGGATTATTCCATTTTTTAATAAAATCCCCTTCACATCCATGTGAATCATGGAAATATATTAAAAACAACCATTTTCTCCTTGAATGCTAAAAAAATTCCTAAGGATAAGTACACAAATGAGAAAATAGTCCATCTTCCTAGAGGTCAAAATTGTCCATTATAATAACTAATTTTCTGTGATAACTGTTGTGACATGCTGCTAATTGTTATCTTTTTGTTCTATATGACTGAGATAGCACAGGAAAGGCTTGTTGTAAAGTCGTCATATATCATGAGTCCCGATTTTATGAAGGAACTGTCTACTTGCAGACTCGTGTGCGTTGCTGATTGGAAATTAGGACAACATTCTGCCACATTCAGCTACACACAATGTACAAAAAGAGGTTGAATTTTAAAGTCGTTTTTAAACAGCAGCATCTGTTGCATTATCTCTATTTTTCTTTTTCTTATGAAATGTATTAAATAAATTGTTGACATCAAATCGACTGATAATAAACGACAGTCGAAATTCTAAGGTCTAAATTTAATTATTTAATGTTAAATCTAAGGACGGAGTGTGAATACGCATATGAGCTAAATATTTAGTTTTGTCACATTTAAATATGAATTATACATTTAGATTTAAAATTGAAAGTTTTCTTTTCGTTTCGTTATCCTCTGCTTATCCGCTCCGGGTCACAGGGGAAGCAGTTTCAGCAGTTTCAGCAGGGAAGCAGGGAAGCCCAGACTTTCCTCTCCCCGGCCACATCCAACAACTCCTCTGGGAGGATTACGAGGCGATCCCAAGCCAGCCGAGACATGTAATCTCTCCAGCGTGTCCTGGGTCTGCCCCTGGGTCCTTTCCAACATGGAAATACCCGAAACGAACGGGTGGCATCCTAACTAGATGATTGAACCACCATAACTGACTCCTCTCGATGCGGCCGAGCAGCAGCTCTACTTTGAGCCTATCCCGATGTCTGACCTCCTCACCCTATCTCTAAGGTTGAGCCCAGCTAACCTGCGGAACGTAGATGGACCGGTAAATCGAGAGCTTTGCCTTTCGGCTCAGCTCTCTCTTCACTACAAAGGATCGATATAGCGTCCGCATCACTGCAGACGCCGCCCCGATCCGTCTGTCCATCTCCACCTCCCTTTTCCCCTCACTCGTGAACAAGACCCCAAGATACTCGAATGCCTCCTTTCAGGGAGGTGGTGATTCTAATCCATGATGGTCAGTGTGTGAGCTGGAGGTCAGTGTTCGAATGTGCCAACAGGACCACATCATCCGCAAAAAGCAGAGCCGGGATCCTAAGGCCGCCGAACCCCACACCCTCCCTCACTTGGCTGCGCCTAGAAATTCTGTCCATAAAGATTAAGAACAGAATCGGTGACAAAGGGCAGCCCTGACGGACTCCAGCCGCAACTGAAAACGAGTCTGACTTACTGACTTATTGAAATGTATAGTTATACATTCGATTCATGTTATGCAGTACTTCCCTGTATAACTGTGCCATCAATATCCTTTTGTTAATTAGCAAAACGGGCCTATGGTTTATTTCATATACCTTGTGTACCTGTTCTCTGCAGCAGCTGCTAATTTTCTGGGTGGATTTGCGTGAAATATCAAATTTCTCCTCCTACATGTAAACCTTTGAGGCAAATCAACATTAAATCTGTGAAGGAATGTTCAAACAATGGAACTGTTTCTACCGATACCGGCACTCTGTGATTAAATATGCATTTATCAATCCTTTGAAGCTCACTCATGCAGTTGGAATGGGCCTGCTGGTAATTACGGAGGCTTCATCCTATCTCTAAGCCTGGTGACTTAAAGTACAATAAAGTAAAATGTGACTGTGTTAAAAGCAATTCTCTCTATCGGTTTCTTCAAATCTTCAAATGATTACTGTACTGCTGCTCTGAGGAGGGCTGCTGACAGCTGTGAAACTTTATGATGCCAGCAGTTGTGGGAGGTTTGATAACTCACGTGCAAACAAACCCAGATATACAGGTACAATGTTTGCAATCTATTATGGAATGACATGTGGAAAGTTTAACTGTTTGAGGACAGGGGTCTTGTTACATCCAGGGTAAACCGACGCAGCATTCCAATAAAGGAACATCAGACCGAAGAACAAACAGTGAGCTTGCAGTGAAATGATGTGGAGATGCTAAGACCCACCTTTTTGAACCACTGAAAAAGACGCATGTTCCTGATCTCAAGGGACTTTCTTTTACGTCAGTGCAGAAATGAGATTCATAATTGTGATAACATTATTCCCATTAGGTTTAAGGAGGAAATCCATTCAGCTGAAGTGAAAGATGCCCTACCTTGTAGCACGGCTACCAATCCGGTGCTGATACCAGACACGATGTCACTGAGCAGCCATTCTTTGATTCGGTAGATTCTCATCCAGCCGATGATCGGCAGGAGGGAGAGAACGGCATTCTTGGCTCGTTTGGCATCACATCTGCAAAATAGCATAAAAAACACAGTAAAAAGACGCAACATTCTTATTCCAACAAAGAATGTAAATTCAACCAACATCTGCATGACATTGAAATTTTATCCATGACACAGCAACTTGTCCTATCACATTATTTTCCTGCATGTCACGCAAAAAGTGGCAGTCACCTTTGTTGAGCCTTGTTGATTCGTGAATAAATTGCACAGAACAGCATTCCACCAAAGCCAAACGCAAATCAAAGGTAGAATATCGTTGGAAGTGATGAAGTGATGATTCGTCAACTTGAAGGTATAAATGGTTCAGATTAACCCCTTTTTGACACGTCATCATGTTTTTATTCAAACTGTTAAATTTACTTAAACTTGTGGGAAATTGATATAAATATTTTCCCAAAAACCGAACTTTTTATACAAACTCAAAGATATGAATGCTTACAGATTGGATCAGAACTTGCTGCATAATATCCATCACTGCCTCCAATTTACTTCATGACAATGACCAGTGGACCAGAACATTGCATGTAACATGTTTTCAAGTGATAATCACCACTGATAATTTACTTGATATATTTCGTGACTTAATAATGTATTTTGATGATATATTGGCGGGCAAAAGAGGAGTTGATTTCATTTATAGGCAAATAGATACCCATAAAGGCCCTAATTCCATGCATTGTACAAGTACTCTCGCTGGAACCACTCATATTTAAATTTGTAGTAATGTCTGAAAAACAGTGTTTACTGTTAAAAAGCTCCCCCTAATAAGTTTAATATGAACGATTATAGTAAAACATGAGAAACGAAAGATCTCCTCGAGTCCTTTCATATGCACAAAATTTGGACTAAATTGTATCAACTGTAGAGACTTTATGTCACGAAAACTTTTAGAGATTAAGTTACCCTTGGTGCTGGAAATACATCATTGTTATTTCCCAAAATCACACCAGTTCTAAGTGAGTATAAATTTTGAAAATAAACCATGAAATAATTTTTGAGTTAAAGCGTTAACACGAACGATCTGCAGGACAGATTCTATAATATCTCCAAACTTTTTATGGGACGTAAGTAAGACCACAAAGCACACATACATTTATACCAATAAAACAATAGGTCAATTAATAAGCCAAAAAGCTAACTTGAAAAAAATGTTAATAAATAGTTTGGTAATAAATAAATAATGGAATATACAGAGAATTTAAAAGATTAATTGCAGAGGGTGTGAGAGATTTACAGCTTAGTATTACAAGCAGGTAAAACATAATGACGCTCTGATGGCACCAGAGGGAATTCCCTGCCAGAGCATGACCAGAGGAAACTAAAACACTTGTTACTTCCTGGAGGATATGTTGGTCACAAAAAGAGTTAAGGTACCTCTGTTTAACTCCTGTGAGCTTAAAATTCTGTGTGAGGCTGTGAAATTGGCTGTGAAATTTGCTTCAGAAGCGACACCTACAGGGCAGGCAAAGTGAAAGGCTGTCTGTGTGCAGTGGAGAGCAGAGGAGGACAGACTTCGCTATCCTCCTACATCATTGTAGGAGGATAATGTATATCAGTGCACTTCTTTCTTTTCATTCTGATATTCTATAGGCCAAAACAAGGGAAATGATGCTTCAAGGAAGGACATCCTCCTTAACCAATCAACAACCAGAATACAATATAGACATCATGTTGGTGCAATGAGAAGTTCCACAATTCCTCTTCAACTCTCGACCACTGTGAGGCGCCTGAGTGTGACATTCTGGCGGTAAAGGAGAGATTGATACATTGAATCATTGGTAACTATTTTCAAATATAACTACTTTTTGTTTTGTCAAGTTACAGGTAACAAGGATTTTTCACATTTTGATCATGAATATTTGCATAACGTATCTAAAAAAAAATAGCTTTAATTTCCGAGTTATAAAAATAAATATCTCTCCATCATGTTGATAAACTATTCCCGTTGCAAAAGTCATAAAAGGATAAGGTAAAACGGTACACCCCATTGTTAGGGACATAAAGTAAGTACATTAACTCAATTGGTTACTAACTGTTGCCATTTACTGTAAGAATTAAAAGTATAAATGAAATATTTGATGTACAGACACATTAAAAGATCTTAAACAAACAGGTTTCAGTCGCTCCAGGAAGATACAATGTCATGATCACAACAATTAATGTTAATTAACCCAAATTTCCATGTATTTTTGATGAAGCTGCAATTTGTCCTTATCAGCAAAAACATTTTTCCAAAGAATAGCCATCACCCATGTTCAGCCTATGACTTCCTGGTTGTATTTATAATAAATGGTAGCACATTGACATTCAAATTGCCCAAGTTAAAACATACCTCAAAATGTAAAACTGCAGCATCCAGATATGAAATGCACACCTTTAGCTCCCCAAAAATGCATGTGGGAAACTTTAAACTTTGTCCAACCACATCAATGAAAACTCAATTTTGCCTTTACATAATTTTCTTTGTAAATAATTTGATGACTTTTGACTGTATTTGTTTTGTAAAGCCACTGATGAACATTTATCAGAGGCTTTTGTTGTGTTTGGTCGGGAAACTACTTCCTTGCTTGAGTTTCGATGACAATAGTTTTTGCAGAGGTGAACCCTATCTTAGAGTGTCACAATTTACAGTACAGATTTGATTCTAACAAAAAAGTTTTACAGGATTGGTTATTGTCCTGTTATTATTTTAAACGTATATAAATGGAACAAAAGCAAAACTATTACTTAATCTTTACTTTCTCCAATCACTCTTTCAAGATCACCAACCTAACATCTAGAAAATTCCAAGAAAATCATAGGAAACAAAAGCGTAAGAGCTCCTTACGTGAAGTACTGCTTAACATGGTCCAACATCGTCTTGTGGTGCCTGTAGATCTTCTCATGCTCCTCTGCAAAGGACTCCTCCGAGTACAGCGGCCTGGCCACCGCATACTGCTTCGCTCCTGGTCGCATCATCTCGCCTCTGCTGCCGGACGACTGCTGCTTCCTCTCAAAGTTGCTCTGAGACCCATTAATCACATTAAGTTAGGATCCTGTCGTGCCTTTGAACATCACAGGGAAACATTAACAGCAAACAACAAACATCCAGACGCCCAAACACAAGCAGAGCCAGGTGTGGACCTGGACCATCTCGGGGAACGGAAACAAATAAACACCTCTGATTGTTTTGAAAGGTTTTCCTGACTTTTACGCAATTTCCTTATCGGCACAACTAGCATTCCTTCGCCTTCTGAAGATACTCCCATGTACTGTACAAAGATTTCACATTCAGAAGCTTAAAAATGTTTTCTTTTCCCAGTAATGTACAGGAGCTCTAACCACATACCTGATAGTACTCAAATCCAATCTCTCCAGCTTATCTTCCTTGTCCTCCGGCTCCTGAAGATCAAATGTGAGCCAAGGCAGCTCTGCCATCAATATATGCCACCCTTGGCGCTTATCACAACTGTAATTATTAACAGCAATCAGGATGAAGCCCCTGTTTCGAACAAATACCGAACGTCTGCCTTATCCTTGACCATTGTTCTCATTGATATCTGCAACTTTCAGTGGAGGATTTATATTATAACTATGGGCAGGATAGGGAGGATGTGGACGGGACGGGACAGGCGGAGTCATTGTTATGATGTGGAAATCAAGTAGCTCTTCAGGAGGGGAAACAAGCTTACAGGTCGAGCGCACAGCTCTGCCTTGCATTTCAAGGGTAAAAATAGCCTGCGTGCTGCAGGAGCCAAGATTGTTTGAGTAAAAAGCAGCTGAATGCAACAGTTGAATTCCAAAATGTATCATCAGAATGTTGCAGGAAAGCCCGTACTCTGTATGAAGAGTACGGGTCCTTTTTAAAGTTAGAAACGCCACAATTCATGTCACTCCCTGGACAGGGAGTGAGTAAAAGTACAGTCCTTCAAATCAAAGCGACACCAACAAAACTGAGAAGAATTGCCCGAAACTGTATTGTATAAGCATGAGGTGTGTGTGTGTGTGTGTGTGTGTGTGTGTGTGTGTGTGTGTATGTGTGTGTGTGTGTGTGTGTGTGTGTGTGTGTGCATTAGGTTCGGTGCAATCTTATCTAGGTGTCTACTGAGAATTAAGTAGAAGTAATGCCTGCCCCTGCTGTTTGTGCAGAATCAAACACAGTTCAGGTCAGGTTCATGGAAAATGTGTGTGTGCATTTGTCAATGCAGAGGGAAGTGAGGTATAGAAGCATATCTCACACACTGGAACAATTCAGCAAAGTATGAAAGTATTGGACCCCCAGCTGTTTGTTTTTTTTCATTTTTATGCGTATCACAGACTAAACTGTGCAGATCTTCAAATTTAATTCAAAACAACCTTAAAACATGTAAGAGAGTCTCAACCTCTACAAAACTAAATCCTATGAATTACCAAACTGCATTAATAACCAGCTAGACTAGACCCGCTTCGACCTGATCACTACCGGCCCTGTTCAATCACATCATCACTTCAATGGGTCATTTTCAAAAGCAGGAAGTTGGCTCGTAGGTCTCACCAGAAGCACAATATGCCAAAATCAAGAAAAATTCCATAAGAAGATTGAGATCCATTAGTCTGGGAAGGGTTCCAAAGTTGTTACTTAAATTCTGGGAGATCCACAGTGAGACACATTATCTACACAAGAGGACTATAATGAACCTTCACAGAGGTGGACCATGTTCCAAAATTCCTCGAAGAGCATGATGGAGCCTCATTCAGGAAGTCATAAAAGATCCGAAGAAATTAGTGAATTACCTGCGGTAAAGGTAAATAAAGGTCAGAGGTCATGGATCCACTATTACAAAGATACTGAACAAGAATGGCATCATGGGAGGGTAGTGAGCAGAAAGACACTACTAACCCAGAAGAACATTAAGGCTGTTCTGAATTTACCCACAAACACCCCGATGACCCTCAGAGCTTTGGGAGAATCTTCTATGGACTGATGAATGTAAAGATGAACCGTTTGAAGACAGGGATCCCATTTCATCTGGTGTAAAATTCTCAGTGATGTCAGAGACTGATATCCTATTGTCAGAACCGTTTGGTTGCAGGTGCTGCTGCCGAAGGAGGAACAAGTAGATGTTAAGTTCAGGAGGGGAAAACTTTTTCCACCCTGTTGATTAAATGTCCTATTACATAAACTTCCTGGTTGCTCTGATTTTTAAAAGGTTGCTCTGATTTCATAACATATTGTTTGGATAGAATAGATACACACACGGAACAGAATGTATTATTATTATTATTATTATTATTAATATTCTTTGGAAGATGGAAGATGTAACTTCCAGCTCATATAAATGATTATGATTATATCAGATGAGATACTGATCAGGTTGTTTGGACCAGCCTTTGTTCTTCCACACCCTCCTACATTTTTAATGACAGCACAGGGAGTAATATCTGACAAATGCTGGAATAAGGATCTCAATAAAGTCAATATAACCAAGGTCTACAACTTTCCACATGGTACACATTTCCTTTAATATTTTGGTTGTTAGCACACTGAGTCACCTGGTTAATTGTTTACAGAACAAGCACTATTAAAATTGTGACATTATGTAAACTGTCAATAAAAACAGCAACAACACTCGGAAGCCGTTTGAGAAGAGAGGACACTTATTTTTGAAGTTCTGAAGAGGAATCCTGTCCGACTCCTGCTGGATGTAGGACTTCAGCTGCTTGACAGTCCATGGTCCCAGTTGTTGTGAATATGCCACACGTTTATTTGGAGACGTAAATAGACTGCAGACAGGCTAGTCTAGTACTCAGACCCTTTGATTCTGAAGAATGATTCTTCATCGTCTCTCTGGAATAAGCAGGAACAGCCAAAATAAGGATGTTGTCTGGATGAAAGCGTATCTAACGGTGTCTTGTGTTTGACTTGTGGTTTTCGGAAAGTGTTTGTGTTGTCAATATGATGAAGATGTTTTCTTAAATTTGCAGCACTTGCATGTTGTCAAATTGATGGCTGCAGTGCGTTTGTCCCAGTCGGCCACCGTAGTTTGTTTTTCCAAAAATCTGTCGGTAGTTCTCAGCATTAATGGAACCTTTATATATGACAGTTACCCGTGGGCACTAACCCCCCCACACTGTACACCCTAGCTTCCTGGGCGCTGCAAAGTGGCCGCCCACTGCGGGGTGGGTCAAATGCAGAGAAAAAATTTGACTATGTTGTACTGTCTATGTGATCAATAAAGGATTTCTTCGTCTTCTTCTGCCGGTCGCTGCATGTAAACACAGAAAGGCTTTCCGAAAGGACTTGGACTACCTCCTTGCAAAGGAATGAAATCTCATTCGGAAAGGGATTTTTCTTTCGGCAAGGGCTGTTTACATGCATCATTTTCTTTCCGGTTAGGCACCTTTTCCGAATCTATTCGGAATTAGGCTGGCCAGGTAAACCCACTTCATGTCAAACTGGAGCGGCGTTCTCTAAACAGGGGTGGGGGTCTACGGCATTACCTATCAACCACATATGATACAATTTTAACATCTCTTCCCAGACTGTTCCGACATCGTTCCCACCTGACTCCTGACGCCTCACACCTGCCCACATTTCTTATGCACAGCCAACTGCCAACAACGCTCTATGTACCAAACACTTACTGGATGTATGAAATCCACGACGCCACCAGCCAGTCAGAACTTAAGAAGACTCTTGGATGAGAGGTGAAACGTCTTCAAGTTAAAACAGAAGTCCAGTTGTATATATATATTAGTATATACACAGACAAGAAACAACAGCCTAAATGAAAAGAGTATATTTTCTGTGGTAGCCTGTCGGAGAATTTATGATGGTGGCAATGATGTGGAAGAAATAAATTCCCCCATCAGCTTCATGGCTGCGTGATTCTGGACTTGTAGGAGATCAAATTCTCC
Source organism: Lophius piscatorius (assembly GCA_009660295.1). NCBI lineage: Eukaryota > Metazoa > Chordata > Actinopteri > Lophiiformes > Lophiidae > Lophius > Lophius piscatorius. Next base: position 4,413 of record VRLP01006769.1, on the reverse strand, counting down.
ATACGGGGCTCCACAGTCTCTGATCCTCTATGTTAAGAGTATGAACCCCCTTTCTCCAGAATGACGGATGACATAATGTGGATACGTTCTCTCCTAGTGAAAAGACCCCTCATTGAAATGATCCATAGATATGTATTAAATGTTCCTTTGTGGCAGCCACCATGATTTTTTTATTGTATATGTATATACATATTTTTTCTTTTCTTTTTTTTTAATTTAATGTAAAAACTTATTCAGTTTTTTTTGTTGGTTTGGGGTTTTTTATCACTTATTTTATTTTATTTTTTTAATTCAGTTTCTCCTGAATGTTATTCTATGTCACAGTGTTAAAAATACCAATAAAATATTATCTAAAAAAAAAATTCAGAGAACATTTTGCTACTTTAGGTTACAGAACATCCCAGACTAACCTGATGGAGGGAACAGAATGTAATGAATCTGGAATAAGGAATCTGCTTGATGTTGAAACACTGTAAGCCTTTGATCCTACAGTCATGACATAAGGGTGACAAAAACACAAAGGTTGTATTAAAATGTTGAATTGAATTATTTGGGAACTGTAATCCAAATGTAAATTAAAAAAAAGTTGAGGTGACACAACCACCAAGTTTAAAGTGGTGCTAATTGTTATGCATAAAGTTAAGTTTATCATACAGAAAGAACTACACAGTCAGTTATGTAATATCATCCGGAAGTTCTGCTCTGAAGTCTGAGAAAAATGACTGTGATGATGTCATCCGGTTATATGAGCACCACCCTATTCATTAAACATTTCTGAACCTTTTTATAAATTGGGGCACCTTTTTATAATTTGAACGTTATCACCTGGCAGGTGATATCCATATATATCTATCATTTGAGTTGCATTATGGGAAATGGAGGATGTTTGTTTCCTTTTAACAAGATCCACAAGGACTGAAAGTTTGTCAACATTATTTTTCTCTTTCATTCTCTTCCATGCGTGAAAGTGTAAAATAGAAGTGCTATACTCAATTACTAGAGTAGCTGTGTAAAAAACTTGTCTTGAAAAAGAAATTAAAACAATCGATTATATTGTTTAATTTATTTTTTTTATTAAACAGTGTGACATCACTTCACATCGTTCTTCCTGCCATAAATGGAACACAATTCCATCATGACTCGTTATCTGAACGTAACACTTTTTCTTTGTAAGGACATATTTGTCATTTAATTGTTTATTTTTGTCTGATAATATTGGCTGTGATAATTCATAGGGGGATCCATTTTTTTGGCTTATTTTGTTTTATAGTTTGGGGAGGACTCGGTCCTTTCAACCTCAAAACCTATGTAAATAATTCACAGTTTAAACATTATTTTTTGAGTGTGTGTGTGTTTGGGTGAGTGTGTATTTGTGTGTGTATATATGTCAAGCAATCAGAGCACCAAATTCTATTGTGAAGCAGTTATAATTCCTCCATCCGTTTGTCTTTCTCTCTCTGGGTTAGAGGTGTGAACACGTAAACACACCTCTAACCCATCTCACACACATGTATGCAGTTGTGCACATGCTGTCCTACAAGCTCCGTAGAAAACTATATTATATAATATAGAATTACAATTATTATATACAATTATAAAATAATGAAACATTTAAAATAATGTACTGTATTCACTGTAATTCTGTATAATAAACTTTATTCACTCTAAGTCATGTGAAATAGAACGTGAGTTAAATTAATGTATGATACTGAGATAATCAGTCATCAGGACTGTAAAATGTACTCAATAAAAGTTGACTCATTTTAAATGACCAAAGGGACCAATGGCCATTGATTTTATTCAAAGTAGATGCATGTTTATTGAGATTTGTAGTGAATTATATAAATCTGTGCCTTGTACAGTGTGTTAGTTTGTGAAGCTTTCAATTTAGAAATGTATTTATAATGTATATGGGCCCAACCAGGAGTAATGGAAAAGATGGAACAGAGTTACATAATCATACATATACTTAAAAAGGAAACTTTATTCAAGTAACAGAATAAAGAGGTCATCAGTAGATTAGGGGCAAGATAGTTGTCAGGATTATTACGCCCCTTCCAATGGACAATACAAGTACAAATGTGATTAATGTTTAATTTCCGTGGACAATATCTCATCTTAGTGTGAAAAGTAATAAGAGTCCAGTCTATGTTCCGTGAGTCACCCTGAACTGACCTTGTGAGTAATTGTCAATCGAGTTTTACAACCGGATTCTGGATTCACCCATTCAAACTTTGGTAGAGGCTTGACCCTTATCTTTGTTGTGACGTCGAACCACCAATAGGTGGACGCTGTTCCTCCTGAGCTACAGCTGCGCACAAACTTTTCATGTCTACAGAACCTGATCAACAAAATTGGACATGTATGATAAAATATCCTCTAATTTCTGTGGAGATTTGGAGATCTGGCCAATGACAGGACCTCAAATATGCCGAACAGGAAACAGATATCTGAAGTAGTCGTGTACGATGGATAGTCTAATATCTGCAGAACCATAAACAAATACTGGACCCAATGTTACACCAGACATGGCTTGGGTGATATTGTGTTTAACAGCTGCTGTTGAGTTGATTCTTTTCGTAACTATTCATATACTGCCACTGTGTAACTTAACTAAACATGATTACTTGTTTTAACCAGTTGAAGACTGATTTTAATGTTATTTGAAGAAATCTTTGTATTTGGCAACAGAATGATGTAAATGTTGTAGGTAAGAGTTATAATTGAGAAGATTATTTCAAAACAAATCTTCTGGGATGCCAGGTTGTTTTTCCTTAGAGCTTGTAACCAGAGAAACATTATTATAGTACATGAGGACAAGCATTTATAGATCTCAGCTCGGCTGACGCCGAAAACTGTATTGCACTGTTATGGGAAAGTATTCACAGACCGAGCACTACTCAATGGATGAAACTGATGTTATCAACTTTACTTTACAGAACGGATGACTTACACATCGAGGGTTAAACCATATATATTTTTTGAATATATGGGCAAAAAAGGAAGAAAAACATTCAAGAAACAAACAAACAAATACTTTTTTCAAACTCATTTTAAACAACACACCCATTAATACAACATTTAATCGCATTTACTCCATCACAAACTTCTTTCATTCATAAGCATGTATTGGGTATTGTTTGTATATATATATATATATATATAAGAGTTTGTATATATTATATATAAGAAGTTTGTGATGGAGTAAGTGCGATTCAATGTTGTATTAATGGGTGTGTTACGTCAAAATAAGTTTGAGCAAGCCTCTTGAGAAAAAAATAATAATTATATTGTTAATAATTCTGAATTTCACTGTTACCCCACAGTAAAACATCCCGTGATCAGTTTTCTATCAGGTATTGTGGAGTAATTTTATGGAATGAAAATATTAATTGAATGGATTCTGTGACATCACAGTCTGTTGATAAGAAAAGACTTAAAATGATCCTGCGGGAAAAAACATCTGATTTGATTTATTGATGCAATTATGTCCTGTTTGAATTTTTTAAACATTTCTTTTAATGTGAACTTTTAGTATGACCAACTTTTGAAACATATTGGCTTTCTATTTTTCTTATATATTCTTTCTACTCTCGGATTTGCTTTTTATATAATCCTAAATAGGTTTCTACCATGCCCTCTTAACATCCTTTTTTGTTAAATTCCTTTAGCATTTCCTTTTTACATCTTGTCTTGGTGGTGTGAAATAAATAAAATAAAATAAAATAAATAAAACTTAGTTAAGCTCAATTCAAGAATATCATATTTTTATGATGAGTATTTTTATTATTATCTGAAAATATTAAACAATGTTGTTGTTTTTTATCATGAAGCATTATATATATATATATAGGAAGAAAAGATATATATATATATATATATATATAGGAAGAAAAGATGTATATATATATATATATATATATATATATATATATATATGAATCAATCAATCAATCCTACCTCACTGACAGAACAAAATACGTTTCCCTTGGAAGTTCAAAGTCCCGGACACACACCGTCACCTGTGGGGTCCCCCAGGGATCAGTCCTTGGCCCCATTCTCTTCATACTATACATGCTCCCCCTTGGCCGTGTCATCAGTCGATATGGACTCTCATTCCATTGTTATGCTGATGACACGCAAATCTACATAAAAACTGACACATGTTCCTCCGCAGCCTCGCCATCTTCATCGTCATCATCATCTCCCCTGTCAACTCTCCGCGCTTGTCTGGAGGAGATAAAGGTGTGGATGAAAAACAACTTTCTCCAGTTGAACAGCTCCAAAACCGAAGATATTTTCATTGGCAGCCCACATCAGACCCAGTCTTCCTCCATAACCAGTATTACTTTCTCTGGTCACGACATTCCCCTCTCTTCATCAGTCACCAACCTCGGTGTAAGATTTGACCCT
>VRLP01006768.1:0-26068 GCA_009660295.1 Lophius piscatorius | reverse complement strand
TGTTTCACTGTATGAACCTGGACTGTTTCACTGTATGAACCTGGACTGTTTCACTGTATGAACCTGGACTGTTTCACTGTGTGAACCTGGACTGTTTCACTGTGTGAACCTGGACTGTCTCCGTGTTGAAGTTGACATCTCGTGGTTCAGATGTCACATACTTTAGTTTTATGTGTAATAATACTGACGTTGGGAAAGTTTCTCTAGATCTTGTTTGTGTTGTTTATCTTCTCACCACTGGTCCAGGAAGAGCGTCTCGGCGTTCTTGTGTTTGTTTGTTGAAATTAAAGTGAATTCCCGACGCTTTCGCCACTTTCTTCAAGATGTCTTCTGGATCCACGTCATCCTCCGCACGAGCATTGATGGTCACATGAGCTCCCTGAGACCACAGACATAGTCAGTGACATCAGAGTCAATCAGTGACATCAGAGTCAGTCAGTGACATCAGAGTCAGTCAGTGACATCAGAGTCAATCAGTGACATCAGAGTCAGTCAGTGACATCAGAGCTGATGATCAGTGACACTACGTGTAGTTGACGACATCACAGCCAACTAGTGATAACTGGTAACCATTGATAACTGATGATGTCATCGCTCCTTTAGAAACAATAAACAGGAAGTTCACGTTCCCATGGCAACATTATTGACACTCACCTTCAGGAAGTTAGACATCGAGGTCAGGTGGTTCGCACACAAACCTTTCCGAGAGTCCTTCACACCGTCACCCATCTGTCACACACACACACACACACACACACACACACACACACACACACACACACACACACACACACACACACACACACACACACACACACACACACACACACACACACAGCGATACATGAGGACCGACCCGGTTGTCTGTATTTGTGTCTTGTGTGTGTTTATATGTGTGTCTCACCCAGTTTATCAGGACATATTTGGGCAGACCTGAGTTGGGTTCCTGAATGCGACAGAAGGCGTACATCACCTTCCCACTGTTCAGCTCCTCCACCATCTCCTCCAACCCCCCGTCTGCACACACGTCAGAACCTCCTCTCAAGAAAACGCTCATCAGGCTCCTACATACTTGAAATGGACTGATCTGGATATTCGGTGGGACGACTGGAGGGACCTGCAGGTAGTTCTGGTGGAGGTCTACAGAGGTCCTGGAGGTCTGAGCCAGGTCTGAGCCAGGGGCGTGGCTCATTAAAGTGACATCATCAGATCTTTCGAGGCGTTCTGCCGAATTGCGCTCTGACTGATTTCCCTTCTCAACGTCTTTATTTTAGCGATGCTACTGTGCAAAACTAAGATTTGCCCTTAATGAGCAAATATTAGTATGCTAACGAACGAAATAATGATAATGAACCAATCCTGTTTGTACCAGCTAAACATTAGCTTGCTGGCATTTCTATTTATGCTACCCAACCATCTGCTGCGTATTAGCTGATGTTAGCGCACTCAACTAAGGTGGTGAAAAAGTTATGTTAACATTATAAGTGTCAGACTGAGAGTCTCTGCTAATTAGTTAACCGTAGCATGCTAACATGCTAAACAAAAATAGCGAAACTAGGGTATACCTGCTTAACATCTATAGCTTAGCATGTAAAATGTGCTAAACTGAGATTAACTGTTAATTAGCTAATTTTAGAATGCTAACAAGCTGTATAAGGATAATGACCAAGGTTTGTACCTCATACACATTAGCATGTTAGCCTTTTCATTGTACTGAACTTATGTTTACTGTTATTTAACAAATGCTACCAGGCTTATAACTAAATAAAAATGAAGAACCATTCTTTTAATCGATGAAAAAGGTTTATACTCACTAAACATTATTGCTATTTAGCAAATATTAGAATGCTAACAAGCTACATTAAGATGGTGAGAAAAGTCTCTACCTGCTAAACATTAGCATGACGGCATTTTTATTATGCTATACCGATATTTAATGCTGTTCAGCTAACATCAGCATATTAACACACTAAACGAATATCATTAACATGCTAAATGTGTGCGATAAAAATTTGTAACCATTGTGACCATGGTTTATAACTGCTGGACCATCTGTCTTAGCATTTTCAGTGCACTAAACTGAGATTTACTATTAACTAGCCAATGTTAGCATACTAAAAAGCTAAACACTGAGGGTGAAAGGGGGTTATACCTGCTAAACACTAGCATTATCGCATTATTATTGTGCTAAAACTGAGATTTACTATTAATTGGTAAATGTTAGCATGCTAATAAGCTAATTAGAGATGATGAACAAGGTTTATACTTGCTAAACATTTGTATGTTTATATTTGCTTATTAACAGGAACTTTCTGTTAATAAGCAAATATTAGCATGCTAACAAGCTAAACAATGAGGATGAAAAGGGGTTATACCTACTAAATACTAGCATTATCGCATTATTATTGTGCTAAACAGGGATTTTCAGTTAATAAGCAAATATTAGCATGCTAACAAGCTAAACAATGAGGATGAAAAGTGGTTATACCTACTAAACACTAGCATTATCGCATTATTATTGTGCTAAAACTGAGATTTACTATTAATTGACAAATGTTAGCGCGCTTACAAGCTATATAAAGATAATGAATAAGGTATATAAGAGCTAAATATTAGCATTATAGCAACTTTATTGGGCTAAACAGACTTTTTTGAGACATTTTACATAAAGCTCGAGGGAGTTACGTAAAAATAAAAGCATTGAAAGTCATGTGATCAGCTCTTACCTCCCTTTTTTGACAGACGGATATCATTGCTGTTGCCTTCATATGTAAACAGCGCCCTGGAAACAGGTGAAAGCGTAGAAAAACACAGGTTATCAGCAGAGAACTGTGATGCTTCTGGCCCGTCATTCACAGTCAGCTCACCAGTTTGTGTCTGACTTCCCGTCCACCACATCTTTATACGCCGCCATGAGAGCCGGACCGTTTTTACTCAGATTCACAGCCATCTTCTTCTAGACGTTGTCATTCGGGGTTCAAACAGTCTGAACTCTGAGTATCCGAATAGCACAGAATTATTACAACCAGTTCCGACAATCCCGACTATCAGAGCAGAGAGAGTCTGGCGAACCGCCGCAGATGTCTAACCTGTCAGGTGAGGCGAAGCAAACCTGATGGGTCACATTCTTCCAGACATTCTTCCCCTCTAACTCTCTAACTGTCACTCGTTCAGTCATTAACCTGAGATTAATGTGTCCAGATGAGAAAATACACATTTATTCAGTTTTAATCATGGGTGGTCTCTCCTCGGTACGACCCGCAAGGAAAGCTTGGAGATAGCAAACATCACATGTGGCTTTCTAGTGTGTGTTTGTGTGTGTGTGGCTGTGGGTGTGTGTGTGTGTGGTTGTGGGTGTGGGTGGGAGAGAGAGAGAGAGAGAGAATGAGGGAGAGAAAGACGTAGACAACAGGGTGTGCTGTGATTTTGACGAGGAAATGCAGCAACAACATATCGTGTGTAGTTACGGTTCCAGAATTTATGCTAAGCTAGGTTATTTAATGTCTGGTTCCAGATTTGTTTAACACCTAAAACACACCAGCGGCGGGAGACATAGAAACAAACTGAGGTAAAAGTGCTAATTTTATATCATTGAACCATCAATTATATATCCCCAAAAAGTCAGGGATATCATTTAACCATCATTATCGCCAACGCCGCCAACGCCGCCAACGCCGCCGCCGCCATCACACATTGGGCGTGTTAACACAATAACTCAAAAAAAGGTTTCACGGATCGATTTCAACTTTTCCACCCCCATAGACCTTAGTGTGAGGAAGAACTGGATTGATTTGGGGAAAGGCCCGTGGTACATCACCAACACTAGGGGGAGCTTTTCTGTCCAGTCTGTTGATCTGATTTAGTTGAAAACGATTACGTAAGAGTGGGATACGCTCGAATGGAGAAGTGAGTTTTCCGTTTCATCGTGAATACGGGAACTTTGTAAAATGATTCTGTTCAGTTTATTGTTTGAATAAAGTTTGAAAAAAGAATCGCTTTCACTGTGTGAGTGAAGGATAAATGATTGAATTACAACTATTCATTTGTCTAAAATAGATAATGCACCAACGATTCTGTTCCGGAAAACAAGGAAGGGGTCAAAGTTCAGACGTTTGTGTTCTGATGTATGGAGGAAACAGCAATGAAGTATTTGTTACTATGACAAAAGGCCTTCCTCTCTGCTTCCTCTTGTCTGGGCTGCAAACATGTCTTTCGCCACTAGGGGGAGTCAGAGCGACGGCCTGGGAATTCTTGCAGCAGAGGATTGAACCACATTGGGTTTCTGAAGATTTCGGATGTGGTTCAGTGGCGCTGATGACGTCATCAGCGACGCCATCCGCCCCCCTCGAACCGCCTAACTGACCAGTATGCATCTGGCCATGACCTCAAACATCACATGACCTTCACATTATCAGGTTCCAATGACACAGAAGTAACTGAATACAGTTTCTCGAGTACCGAACATTCAGAGGGCTTTTTTTTAAAAGTCCTACTTTTAAGTTTTGAAAGTTCAATACTATTAAAAGGTGATATCTTCTTCTGTTATACCTCATTTTATCTTGTCTTATCTTATATTAACTTGTCTTATTTTAAGAGTTTTTATCGCATGTGTCCTATTTAATCTTATTATTTATATCATTTATTCTTGCATTATTTTTTTTCATTCTTATCGGATTCATCTCTTATATTATTCTATCCTTTTTCTTTTCTTTTATCTCATCTTATCTTATTTTACCCTTCTTTTTTTATTTGATTTCATCCCATCTTGTCTTATTATATCTTCTCTTATCCTTATATCTTATTTTATCTTCCATTCAACATGTAGAATAAAGTTTTAACATCATTTAAGGAATTTCTCCCGCTGCTTTGAGTTCCTCAGATTTATCTGGGTCAGGATTTACAAACTAAACTTAAAGGCGCAGTCTGAAATATTTAGGGGTATCCCTCTGAATAAATACAACGCAGTATCGGAACTATAGACGTGAATATTATTGGGATTCCGTCCCGTTTGAAATGAGCCTCGGCGCTGGAAACTACGGGAACAAGAATAGAAAACGCGTTCTGGATTAGGGAGGGACTTCCTGTGGAGGGTTCGAATAAACATACGGAGTGGATCGGCGTTAACGAGCGTCTCGGGAGACCCTTCATTCATTTTAAAGAGGCGAATAAATATTAGTCAGCTAAAGTCTAATTGGATCTGTGTGCGTCTGACGCGGCGGTGGACTTCCTGTCAGTCTGGGGGAGTTAATCCGGTTTCCAGCGGTTCAGTTAATCTTCTCCCCAGAGTGTGTGAGGCCGAGCCCCCTCCTCTGTGACCTCTTAAACAACCCCTCCCCCCTCGCCCCTTTTCTTATCTGCTCTGTCCGTCACAGCGAGCGTAAACATTCTTCTTCACACCTCTGCTCCTCTTCAGCTGCAGGGGGAGGTGAAGGAGGAGCACCAGCTCAACCTCTCCTCACGGTTTAGAGACAAACGTTTACTTCAGGTGTTTTCAGTCGCGATCTGTTGCAGCAGGTCATCGGTCCCCTGTCTTCTTCATCTTCCTCTGTCACATCAACCTACTGCATGTCCTCTTTCACCACATCCAGAAACATCCTCTTTGGGTCTTCTCCTTCTTCATGCTTCTAGCAGTAGATCCAGTAGATCCACTTTGTCTCCAGGACGTCTCACCTGGACTGTCCCTCTGATGTCTCCTTTATAATCCTGTCCTTCCTCCTCACTCCCAGAGAACATCTGAACATCTTCATCTCTGCCTCCTGTCTTCTGGTCAAAACCACCGTCTCTAAACCATCCAGCAGACCTGCCCTCACCTCCATCTTGGAAACCTTTCCCTTCACTCCTGCTGCTGCTCTTCTGTCACAGATAAGTCCTCACACTCTTCTCCAACTACTCCACCCTGCCTGTACTCGCTTCTCCACCTCTTCTCCACCCCCCCGGTGGGTTCTGAACAGTTGAGCCGAAATCCTAAAACTCCTGCCCTACACCACCTCTACTCCTCCATCCTCACCTCCTCCTGCCTCCCTTTCATTCACACATGTATTCTGTCTTCATTCTTTTTCTCTCCAGCGCATACCTCCACCTCTCCAGGTTCTCCTCCACCTGCTACCTGCTCTCTCTACAGATCTCAATGTCCTCCACCAACATCATAGTCCATGGAGACTCCTGCTGACCTCCTCTGTCAGTCTGTCCATCACCACAGCAAACAAGAAGGGGCTCAGAGCCCATCCTTGGTGCATCCCACCTCCACCTTGAACCCATCTGTGACTCTCACAGCTGTCATGCTGCCCTCATACATTTTCTGTTCCACTCTAACACCCTTCTCTGCCACTCCAGACTTCCTCATTCAATCCCACAATTCCTCCCTCGCTACTTCCTCTAGACTGGATTCCACGCCATAATTCTGAATTATAATAATAATTCCACGAACTCATAGTATTTATACTTTGTTCCACATCTGTGAGGGCAATGAGGTAGTAATAGAATTGCATCAACGTCAAAATAAATGTGCAGGATTTTCTTTTTCATGTGGGACCCATTAAAAGCTAACAGCTAACTGCAGATAGCATCTACTTCAAAGAAGAAAAAAACGTTTATAAATTGTGGAGAAACAAGGTAAAGATCCTACTTAGCCTCAGATTGAGACGAGCCATGGATGTAACGGGGATAAATAATGTTGTTGTGTTATTTTATTGGTTATAAAAGCATGACTCATATGCTAAATGTTGCACGATACGCAGATGATGCTCTGTTTTACACCACACATCTATTACAGAACTCTAGCCCGCTGTTTAAAATCCCACACACAGTAGAAGTATTTGTATTACTAGAAGTACACGATGTAGCGCAATCTGGGTTTTTGGTTGAAATGAGCTAGTAGCAGTTACCAGCTAACTCTGAGAAAAAGAAAATATCTTCAAACTGAGGAGACGGTGAAATCAGTCACCCCATAGTACTGATGCTCAACGGTTGTTCTTCTTTCACCGCTCCACATGACATCACGCCTCTTTTGCACCCAGAACCCCTCACTACCTAAAACGCCCCGCCGCTGCGGTGCTGTGTAAACAAGGACAAGGCGTCTCACATTCAGAGATCCTCTTTGCAGCTGTTGGGCGGGAAAAAAAAAAGTGTGAAATGATGGATTTTTCAGTGAAATGCTCCTTTAATTTTCTCAAAGGAATGTTTTTAGAAAGTGAGGACTCTCAGACGAGGCCCTGTCTTTCTTTTCATGTCTGTATGTATATATATATACATATATATATACATATATACATATACATATATATATATATATATACATATATGTGCTGAGCTCCAGGTGCAGCAGCCATCCGCCTCCAGCAGCTGATGAGCTCACTCCTCAAACATGTCGCTGGACCCACGCTCATGTCTCCGTTCACTCAGCACAGAACGTCTCCTGGATCACAAGACATAATCGGCGGAACCGTGAAGCAGCGCAGGAAATACTCTGAGCCCATAACGACGTAAAAAGTCTACAAAGTATTAGGAGCAAGGAGGAGTTAGAGTATTATAGTAGTGTGTTAACGGGGAGGCGGTTTTAGCTATGTTAGCAAATCGTGCTAATTTAATTTAATGTAGTATAGAAGTAGTAATAACAAAATGGAAACGCTGATACTGAAAATCAATAACGGACGCTGCAGTACGCCCTCCAGGCCAGTGGGTGGCGGTGTCACTAACAGTAAAATCTGATTTTTTTCTTCTCATTTTTGTTTTGTCAACACATGATGGTCAGGCTCCTGACTTTGGAGGGAACGTCTGGCGTTGTCACCCAGGAGGGGGGGGGGGGGGGGGGGGGGGGGGGGGGCGGTGGCGTCTCATTTCCTGTTTCTGTGCTGTAAGGAGCTTAAAACTGTGTAAACACTCTGCGATTGTTTGGTAAACTCGGCCCGAAGAATCACTCTGACGGTTCCTCCTCACGAGATCTCAGGGGATGAGGGGGGGGTGGATGGACGGATGAATAGATGGATGGATGGGTGGATGGATGAATAGATGGATGAATGGATGGATAGATGGATGGACGGATGGATGAATAGATGGATGGATGTATAGATGGATGAATAGATGAATAGATGAATAGATGGATAGATGGATGGATGGATAGATGGATGAATAGATGAATAGATGAATAGATGGATAGATGGATGGATGAATAGATGGATGGATGTATAGATGGATGGATGGATAGATGGATGGATGGGTGGATGGATGAATAGATGGATGAATGGATGGATAGATGGATGGACGGATGGATGAATAGATGGATGGATGGATAGATGGATGTATAGATGGATGGATGAATAGATGGATGGACGTATAGATGGATGGATGGATAGATGGATGGATAGATGGATGGATGAATAGATGGATGATGTATAGATGGATGGATGAATAGATGGATGATGTATAGATGGATGGATGGATGGATGGATGGATGAATAGATGGATGGATGAATAGATGGATGGATGAATAGATGGAGGGTATCTATCTCTGATACCGGACCTGGAGGAGGTGAGGTGCTTCCAGACATCTTCTTGAGGAACATTTTTCCCATTGGACCCGCCCCTCTCTCTCCCTCTCTCTCACTCACTCACTCACTTTCTCCTGCTTGATTGATGGGCCACATATTCATCCTTCCGCTTGTTCTCTCTTCTACGTTTCCTCCTCTGAGCACACAAAGCCTCCGCTCGGCTTCCTTGGTAACAAAAGAGGGATTTCCTCCCCTCGGACCTCACACACCCGTGCAAACAGTGCGGCCGGGGGGGTCAGCTACACGTCCTGCTGCAGATTTGGAGGTTCTGCCTGAGCAGAGGTATGCAGTGACACTCCTCTTTGGGGGAGAGAGGATGTTCATGCTGGCCCTGAGCCAGAACCTGAAACCTCCCTGTAATCCCTCCTGCTGGTGGAGGCAGCTGCTGGTGTGTGCGGCGTCGGCCCACAATGGGTGTCTCAGTGTCTCGCCACGGAGTTTTCACGACCCCCGCCCCCACCCGCCCCCCTTCCAGCAGACCACTCATATCTCAGTCCGCCTGACGGGGCCGAGGAGGCCCGTCAGGAATGTGATGGATTCTGGAGCGCCATCACAAGCAGAAGTCAAGGCTCTCAGGTCCGTAACCTCGCCTCCTGCTCCTAGTGCTGGAAACGAAACCGGACACCCGGGCGTATTCTCCTCTCCAGATGGAGCGAATTTCACCCTCACTCACTTTTGCTGACGGGAGCACAAAGAAACGTTTTAAAGAGAAAAAGGAGAAGGAAAAAAAAAGAAGCTCCGACGGCAGAATTGTCCCTCTAGAGTCCAAGAGAGAAATTAAAGGTTTATTCCAGAGATTTATCCTCAGATTGTCGGAAACTAGGAGTTTAAAGAACGAAGATCGTCTTTATTGAAGCAGAACCGCAGATGTCGTTCTTTGCATGTCGGAAAATTATTTTTTGTAAAATCTGGAGCACACATTACCCATAATGCAACATTCAATGACCACCAAGGGACACCATAATGACCATAAAGAAGCTCAGAGGAGCGTAGAAGTTTACAAACTGTGTACTTCTGTAAATTTCTCCCCCTCCTCCTCTTTGCAACTTCCCCACCTACACTTTCTCTCTTCACCCTCCACCTTCTCTCCACCTTCTCATTTCAACCTTCTCCTCCAATCTCCTACTCCCTCCCCCTCATCTCTTCTTCCTCTCCTGCTCCTCTTTTTACTTCCCTCCTCCAATAGTGTCCTTTTGTCCATTTAACTCCCCCCCCCACCTCCTCCTTTGCAGCTCCCCCAGATCTTCTTCCCTCCTCATCCTCCTCCTCTCATCTCCACCTTCTCAGCTCCTTGTTTTCCTCCCTTCCACTTCTCCCTCCCTGCTAATTTCGTCCATATCGTCTACACCTCTCCTTCCTCCTATCCTGTCCTCATCTCCTCCTTCTTCTCCTGGTCTACCCCTCGTCCTCTCCTCCTCCTTCTGCTCCTACTCCCACTTTTAGTTTCCTGTCCTATTCATCGTCGCCCCTAAGTGACTAGAGATCAGGAAAGTGTTGAACTGCTCCTTTTCGTCCAAAAACTATCCTTTTGTAAACCTCTCCCCCTCCTCCTCTCCTCATCCATCCTTGTCCCTTCAAACTCTTCTCCCTTCTCTTTCTCCCCCCCTCCTCATCCTCTCCCCTTCCTTCTTTACTCCCTCTTCTTCTCCTTCCCTTTTTACTCTACCCCCCACTCGTCCAAAAGTAACTTAAGTGGAAAGTGAACTGCTCCTTTAAGTCCTAAAAGTGTCTGTCTTGTCTATGTAGCGGCCCCCCTTCTTGTCCTCCTGCCTCCTCCCCTTCTGGACCTACCTGTTGTTCCTGATCCGGGATCAGCTCAGCTCTCTGCTCATGCGCGTTGCGGACTCTGGCGCGCGCTCCTGATCTGATCCCGGGTCGGTTTATTTTCCAACGGTCCTCCTCCAGACTCCCTTCCTCCAGAAACACCGAGCAGTTCGACTCTTTCCCACGACTCGGACCACTGGAACCAACTGGAAGCAGCGGAGGAGAATATTTTGAAGCTTTGAGCAGGAGCTTTCCTTCTTCTACAGCAAAGATGGAGGAATTACAATGGCCTCTACTTTTCCCGCTGGACTAACCGCTCTGAAGGAAACTTTTCTTTCGCTTCGCGGTGTCGGCGGCGAATACAGGGCCAGGGGAGTTTTCGTGGATCGTTTTGGATAATATGCTACATATTCTTTATTTTTGAGTCTTTTTTTTATTGTGTAACTCTAAAGGGATTTGAACAACTCTGGAGTTTTAAAACCGACGCGTCTGTGAACGCAGCAGCTAACGAGCTAGCTAGTTTTAAGCTAGTTTCAACAGACTCAAACAATAAACAACACACGTTTAATGCGGCCAACAGGCGGCTAATGTTAGCCTGAGGTTCTTTAAAGCTCCACTAGGGCTGGTTTTGCTTCCTAAGTCAGCTGGTTAGTCGTCGTTGATGAGCGGCTAGCCGCCTCGGCTAACGTCCCAACATGCCACAGCTAAACGGGGGAGACGACTTGGGAGCGAACGACGAGCTGATCGCGTTCAAAGACGAAGGAGAGCGCGAGGAGAAGAGGAACGTGTCTGCAGAACGGGACTTGGACGAAGTCAAGTCCTCCCTGGTCAACGAGTCCGAGACTAATAGCAGCTCCGAGTCGGAGGTGAGTTAATCGACCGGTTGTGATTCGGTAAAGTCCCGCTAACTGATGTTTGTTTACGTCTGTTGGTGGTTTCTGTGCAGGCGGACCGGAGACCCAAACCCGACCCGGATCAGGAGATCAGGGGAAGACACTGTCAACTGTTTGGGGAAGGTAGGAACATACCTGCGTGTCTTTGTTACGTGTGTAAGCGAAGGCAACACGCCTATAGAGAGTTAAAGGGTCTCAGTGTGGTTTACAGGATTTGTTTACGGAAGTGACGTCACCAGGTGGTAGCCAAAGAGCAACAATAGCCCCCTTTTCCGCAGACAGGGTACCTGCGTTCCTTAAAATATCCTAGAATAATTTTTGTGTGGTAATGGTCTTGAAACGTCTTGACTTTTAGGAGGGGCAAATTAAATTATATGTGGTAGAATGAAATGGTGCAGCTGTTTTTGTTAAGTCCTAATTGATTACTATTCTAGTATTATAGCCTTATACCAACTACCTGTTGGCAAAACTATGTTCACCCGGCTCCAACTTGGAGAGGTGACGCAGTTTCAGCATTTTATGACGAAAAAGAATATATTTTATAGAAAATGGGAAGGTGAGGACGATGCTTAAAGTAGACTCAATCATGGGCAAGTGGTGTTCAATGGGTGATGGGTGGAGGATGATAAGTACCATGGCTCGCTGAAACCAACCAACAATTCATACAAGGTTCATTGTTTAACACAGTGTAGATTTGGAACAATGGGTTGTAAAGTGTTGGAGTCGCACACGAGAACTAAAACACCAGTACTATGATAGCTCTCAAAAACTACTATTGCCATTGAGTCCTTTCCCCGCGGTACCAGCTGTCGGGTCAGAGTGTAGTGGCTGTATTGGACGTTTTTTCCCCATGCTTCCTTATGTTCATTTCATGCCAAGAACATGATAAATTGTTCTCCGTTGGACTAGGTGTCCGGCCACATAATTCTATTTTAATTGTCTTCATTGAAAGCAGCTCAGTTTGTGAAAGAGTATAGATATGAATTTCTGTTTCTGTTTAAATTCAATAAAATATTTAAAATTCATAACATTAATCTCCACTCATTGATTTTTGATCATCAATAATAAGCGAGGCGAGCCGCACACCTCAACTAGTTGCCACTGCTTCCCGGCGCTGCCTCAATCGGATCATTGGGTCGGACCGGGCTTGTAGCTGCTCTTAGGACTTCCTCTGCTTCTACCGACGCTGCCGTCTTAGAGACGGAAGGACTCTGACGACGCCCCCGCTGTGTTTATGCAGAACAGACCTAATATATACAAGGGCTTGGCGGTTTAGTCACAGAGTTGCCCTTGTGTGTCTTGTGTCGCGTTCTTAAAACGTCATTCTGTTGTTGACGTTACAGCGCTGAGGAGGCGGCATGATGGCGCTCTCCTCCAACCCTCGCCATACGTTGGATATCCCTTTTTCATGATCCCAGAGCTGGGGAACCTCTGCGGACCCTACCTTCCCAACGGAGCGCTAACTCAAGGCGGCAGAGCGGTAAGAATTACCCAGATGTGTATTTTGCACTTTCTCTGTGTTTTTTTAAACAAAATGATTTACTGTGATATAAGTCGACATATTGTCCACATGATCAAAGACATTAAAGTCTTTCGGTGGGTTTACACGGACCCCCTTTGGTCCGATATGAATCGTTTAAAACGGACTGTAATGCTGCATATAAACATCCCATTTGCTAAAAGAACCGCCCAGCCCAATCGGAATTTAATTTCGTTGCATGGAGAGAGAATAAACAGTTGGGATAAAACAATCGGAATAATGAAAACAGAAGACTTCCTGGTCTTCACGCGCACAATGACGACATTTAAAGATCCAGACTTCAGCAGAAAGTTTGTTCTTAGTACAAACTCTGAATGATTGAAGTGGGAAAGTAAGGAAGTATGAATTCTACAAACAAGACCAGCACAAACTGTCAGGAGCTGAGACACTGAAGCAGTGGAAAAATACAAAACTGCTGGAAAACTTTGAAGACGCCAACTATCGCAACAAAGGGGATCAGAACCACTGACTTCTCGTTTTTATGGAGCAATGAATGAAGGGATTGAAGAGGAGGAAGACCGATGATGAAGATTTTCTCCTCGGAGCAAGACTGGTGAAGGTCTCTTGACTTTGAAGGAACACCACCGGTGGAGGTCTCTGACCGAGTCCTGGATTTGGGTTTTCAGGAAGAATCGTATAATGAGGTTCTTTTGTGTAAGTAACCTGGCGTTGATCAAAATGAAGGGAAGTCTCCGTTAAAGGCCAGCTACTGTTTTAACCATCTCTCCGCACCTAATGCAATTGAGATATCTGCAAGTAACTGCGAGCCCACCCCGTCACGGTGTTCGGTTACAGTCCTGATCCAACCGGCACGGTCTCGTGGCAGGAGCTGAAAAACCCCAGAAACAAGCCCAGATCCTCAGAACACGCTGCACACAGCCGTACGTCGTGTGATTGGGTCTGCGGATGTTGAATGTCGGACCTGTGGAGCCGCGCCGGAGCAGAAGTGTCTGAAACCCTGACGTCATGCGGATGAAGTCTTTCTCAGGCGTAACTTAAACCCGACTCACCCGGGACACGGCGACAGGCTGGAGCTGCTTCCCATTGTCTGGGACATTGTTTTGCAAATTGAGCCCTGGATCCCATTGACTCACCATTGTCCTGAAACCTTCCTTTGTGCGTTTGATTTGTGGGAGAGAGAGAGAGAGCGGTGTTTTGTTAAGTAGGTCTGTGGCGATGCATGGTGAGACGGGTCTGGACACAGACTGCCTGCAGCAGGAATGAGCTTCATTATGGCTGCTGTTGCAGAGGATTAGCTGTCTTAGCCGCTGCCCAGCGGGATCAACAGTGTGTTGCCTAATTTCCCATTCCCTGAAGCTTTAAGGAAGCTCAGCTTGGATTATTGGGATACCGGGTTTAATGCAGAAACACTCATGGCCCCTAATCTGAAAATTACCTCATTGGCACAATAAAGGATTTCAAGCAAAGTATTCCGGTGGCCCACGCCAGGATAAATGTGGAGGGTTATTTAAGGAAGGGCATCCGACAGAAAACCTACGCCAAACCAATGTGCGGCACAGGAAAGTGACCAAACCGCATCGGTATTAATAAATACCATCAGCGGTACTGTTGGCCGGCAGGGTAGTGGCGCTAACCACGCACGTAAACATGATGGGATTGTGGCGAAACGGAAAGGGAACAGCGGACGGACAAAGAAGAAGAATTCTTGTCCAGAAAAAGTTGGAAGAAATGGAAGTCCTGCTCTACCAATATGATGATGAGGAGACGTCGCTTAAGCCTGTAAGAGATATAAAATAATGACTTAGTATCCTAAAATAATGACTAGGTATCCTAAAGTCTCCTACAACAAGAACTAAGCCATCTAGCTGGGAGCCGGTTCTCCCTTAAAGCGTCCTAAAACTCGTAGAAGTCAGTATTTTGAGATGATCTGTTTTCCACCACACCGGCAGATATTGGTCTTCTGAGAGAGAAGAAGGTGTGACCTCCAGCCGAAGGTTTCTGAGGATGCCGGTCTTCACTGTGTGTGAAGATGTCCTAACCACCGCCGAAGCTACGAAGCTCATGTCCTCGTCATGTTGTATTTGGAATGAATGAATGTGTGTGTTCTCAGCGGTCTGCGGCTACAAGAACTCGTACACATGAACTCCAGCGCCTCTAGGCTCCAAACGTCTGAGCTCAGTGGCGTTCGGATTCCCTGGCGACACACTTGTGATGTCTTTTCCTTCTCTGGTCAGTTTTGAAAGTCCTTCCTGTGTGGATTTAGCCCAGACGCACATGTGGGCTAAACACACAGCCAGAGCCGTCCACACAAACACCTGCATTCCTCAGCTTCGTCGGGCCGGCCCCCCACGTGTTAGCGGGTCATTGTTGTCATTAGCCCGGTCTGAATGGGCTAAATGCCCCCCCAAGGGGGGGGTCGTTCCACCCCATTGTACCTAACAAGGAACCTGTGGCTCCTGCGCACACGCTCGGGCTAATGATGCCTTCAGAGGACGCCGTTATTCCTCTTCTCCGGTCCTGGTTCGCGGTGGACACCCGCGCTGAACAAACGCAGCTCCGTCTAGAATCGGACCAGCGACCAGACGTTCTGGAGGAGGTGATGAGATTGTCCAGGCGTTGTTATCGCCAGACGCTCCAATACAAATTTGGTCTTTACTTTTGCACCTCCGGCATGTTTACCGGGAATGTCGTGCCTCGACTCAAACCAAACCAGCGTTGGGAAGGAAACGTTCCTGCTGTGATAGATTGTACATTATATATCTAATTTATATCATTCAATGTTCATATGCACACGACCCTCGAGGTTCACGCGTAGCTCTAAGTCATTGTTCAGTCCAGTTTAACTCTGAGATAAAGACAAACATGTTATAAAATGTCCATTCTAAACACTCTTTCTATTTTAATCAAACATTCAAGAACCAAAACTCTTTCTCCGCATTCTGACTTATTTACTTAATGACCTACTTATTTATGTACTTACATGTTTACCTACGTACTTATTTACGTACTTACTGACTTACTCACTAAGAACTTTATTGACAGACAAGTCTGATATTTTTCTTGCATCTCAGCCGCTCCGTCTGCGACATTACCAGAACAAAGATTCTACAGAGGGAACAGTACATACAATTAACGCCACACAAAAAGAAGAATCCCATCCTCTTCATCGTTCCTTTAGCTCCGAATTGAGTTTAAGGATTGACTGATGATACAAATGGTGCTTCAGTTTCATCCCGTTAAATCGTGAACTCTGTGTCTCCGGTTTGATGGTAACGCAATTATCTTGGCAGTTCACAGAACCGGATCGGGGTCGGAGATAACGTTATAGGCCAGCCCGCACATGTTACTGTGCAGGTTTCATTCTCTTAATGCTGACTGAACAATTTTTCAGACAAACACTTCAGATTGAATCACGTCGAGGAACACAGCCAGTTAGGAAACTAAAGTTAGCGGTGCGGCTAAAGCTAGCAAACGGCACAGAAGTCCACGAGCTCCGAAGTCCTTGAAAAAAGCCAACATAGAACATATAACTGACTGAAGGAAGGTTTTATTTTCCCTTCTAAAAGTTCTACTGTTGGTTCAAGAAACCCTCCGTGAGGAGGACCATTGATTTCAACGCGTCAGAATACATGCACAATGCCGAACAGCCTTACTTCCACTCTAATCCTTCACAATAAGGGCACTTAAAAATACACTTCATTAATAGTTTTAAAACTTTAGAGGAAAAAAAACAGAGTCGATCATCGGACCCGGGTTTTTACACAAGAGGACCTGTTGGGTTTCTTCAGCGTGGGAAACGACAGGAACGTTTTTGAGGGTCAGACGTTGAGCCAAATACAGTTTCCTCTGATTTCTTTGAATCTCAAGAGCGTTCTTATCGCCGCCTGAGTGAAGGGGCGTTCTCAAACGCCGTCTGGTGTGGTGTTATCTCTTTGCACACGACTCCGGCACAAACGGAGCCTCGTCTTCAGAAAGGTGACGTCCTTCTGCACGTGCTGATATCCAAACGTCTTTCTGAAGAGATGTAGGTTCCCTGAGGCTTCATGCCAGGTGTGAGCAGGTCCATATCAGAATGGAAGGTCGTTTTTTTGAGGACGACTGTAACCACAAGCACAGACACGCCTCGCACACACACACACAGACGCCTCGCACACACACACACACACACACACACGCCTCACACCTGAGCAGCGGTTAATGGCGCCATGTTTTCCCTCCCGGTGAAGAGGTTTATGTTGACAATGCGAGTGTGTGTGTGTTTAAAATGTGGCGTGTTTAGTCAAAGGTGTCCTCTTTCATCAGGCTGAACAATCCCAGAATTCCTGTGTTTACTCAACATTGTCTCCCGAGTCTTAAAATACCAGGAGGATGACCCGTCTGGAGCGACAGCCTCAGACAAACACTGGCATTAAGAGCTCTGCTCCGGGCTCGCCACGCACCTTCCTCTGTGAGCGGGGCCAAAACACAACAACCTCGTTTTCTCTTCACAGCGCCGGTGTCGCGGGTCGCTCGTGCGGCAACAAGGGTTTTGTGTTCTCCTCAGTAGGTGGAGACCCACCTGAGGAGGGAAAGAGAAGCCGCATGAAAACGGGCTCCTGACTTCCCCTCATGTTAAACATCTTCTTCCTCCAGTTTCTCAGCTCTGTTGCTCTTTTAGTGGCCCAGATGTCTACGTTTAACAGAAATGGGGGGAGTGGTCGTCCTGTTGGACTGGGTTGGACTCAGACTCTTGGATTTGGACAGAAAGGTTGAGTTTCAGGACTGAAACCTTCAGATTCTCTGGATCCTGGATCCTCGTCTCTTTGTCTTGAACATGAGGTCCGTGTGTTTGCAACCAAAAAAAAAAAAAGTGTCTGGTAAACAGCGCTGAGGTTCAGACCCTCCCCTCTGGGCTCAGTGATTTTCTGCTTCCATCAGTAATAGACTGATTGTGAGGGGGGTGGGGGGGGGGGGCGGGGGGCTTGTGACTGTGTTCATTCATTCTCCTGGTATTTCCAACAGCTGGATCCAGTTAGTGTTCTCTGCCAGAGCTTCCTCGGGCCTCTGAATGGGGGACGCGATGAGGCTGCTCCGTGTGTGTGTGTGTGTGTGTGTGTGTGAGTGACAGAGCAGCCCTGGGCGAGTAAAAGTCACGGGGTTCTATAGCAGTAGGAGGACGCGGCGGTCTGAGCACCCAGAGTAATATAAAAGGATGACACAGCCAGCAATTGTTACACCGGATCAATAGCAGTACCAGCACTTTGGTACCCTTATAGAACCGTCACAGGGATGCATGTGGGGTATTGGGTCTGGTCGGGTCGATTATGTGGTTACCAGGGTTGCCTGTCGGTGGGTGGGACATGGAGTTGAGGTTGGAAGGAAGAGAAATGGTTATGAGTTAAGGTCACTGAGAGACTTTGACACGGACCAGATTGTGATTTCAATACTACCGGATCAGAACAACTCTGGAACTGCAGGTCTTATTGGGTATTCCCTGATGGCATTGACCCCCCCCCCCCCCCACGGGGGATGGTGCTCCCTCTGCAGAAGTTCAGGAATGGTTTGAAGAACACAACAACCGGTGCGAGGTTTAGACTCGGCCCAGATTCCCCAGATATCAAACTGGCCTCTG
Source organism: Lophius piscatorius (assembly GCA_009660295.1). Lineage (NCBI taxonomy): Eukaryota > Metazoa > Chordata > Actinopteri > Lophiiformes > Lophiidae > Lophius > Lophius piscatorius. The sequence goes on along the minus strand of VRLP01006768.1, from coordinate 7,753 downwards.
AAATTTGTTCTGGACAATGAGTCTGATCCAAGATGGGCCCCCGCCTCTTGGCGCCTGATACTACAGCGCACCTTCAGAGGTCTGCTGGAGTCCATGGCTCGACGAGTCACCGCAGACAAAGAGGAGGAGCTACGCAATAGTGGGCGGGTGGTTATAATGTTATGGCTGATTGGCTCATGAAATGTGTTTCTCTCCGCAGTATCTCCCGTTTCAGTGGCCGCTGCTCGACGTCCCAGGAAGAGCCGCCATGAGAGACTCGGCTACGCCCACCCACCTGGTGAGACCACGCCCACAGCCAAGCATCGAATCAAAGGCCAGAACCCGATTCAAACATCCCAGCGAGCGTGGTCCCATGTGACAGACGCCGCGAGTTTAATGAGGCTGTTGCCACTGTGTGGTCGCTTCAACAGCGCCGGCTTCAGTCCAGGGCGCCGTTTCAAGAAGCGGGCTGAACTTCCTCTGAGTCAGGAGAAATACGGTTTCAGAACAGCTGATAGGAATTAGTCCAATCAACTCAGAGTCGGATAAAACCCCGTTGAACGCTGTTCACCGTGATGCTGCGGAGACGCTATGGTCGCCACGGCGACCAGTGAGACGCTACGGTCGCCGTGCCTCACGCTGATTAAGCGGTGGGTTTTTAATGATCTGACGAAAGCTTCCCCGTGTCTCGCCATCTTCCGTTTACCCGGGTCCGGTTCGCGGGGAAAAGCGTCTGTATTTAAAAAAAAGGGAGACGCGGCTTCATCAGAGAATCAGAGAATGAGAGACGACCGGCGTGGGAGGGGATCGCGGCCCGAGTCAATGTTTCTACTTGTTTTACCGTATCTCCTCTGAGTATCGTGAAAGAAGCTGAAGATGAAGGACCAACAGAGTTAATCCTGTTCTCTACGGTCCCGTCTGTCCGTCACGCGTCCAACGCTGCAGCGCCGCCTGTCGCTATTTAGGAACTTTAATCTGCGTGTTTCTTTCTGTGGTTACGAGATGAACTGGAGACGAGTTCTTGTCTTCCTGTCAGGCGAACAGAAGAGGTTCCTTCATATTTGTTTTCACAGTGTGTGTGTGTGTGTGTGTGTGTCTCTGTGAGTGTGTCTCTGTGTGAGTGTGTGTTGGTGTGTGTGTGTGTGTCTCTGTGAGTGTGTCTCTGTGAGTGTGTCTCTGTGTGCGCATGTTTTTCTGTATTTGTGTGTGTGTCTGTCTGTGTGTGTGTGTGTCTCTGTGTTTGTCTCTGTATGTGTGTGTGTCTGTCTGTCTGTGTGTGTCTCTGTGTTTGTCTCTGTATGTGTGTGTATGTGTGTGTGTTTGTCTCTGTATGTGTGTCTGTATTTGTGTGTGTGTGTGTGAGAGAGAGATTGAGAAAGAGAGGCTGCCTCCTGGTGGACAGATGACATCACTGCACCTTCAGTGACTTCCTGCTCTGTGTGTGTTTGTTCCATCAGTCCAACAACGTGCCGGTGGTGCAGCACGCCCACATGACCCCCCTGCACCCGCTGCTGTCCTACAGCCCAGAGGCCTTCTCTCCTCCGAGGGTGTCCCCCGGCTTCCCTCCCGGTGCAGGTACGTCCCCGTCCCCCCCGCCCCCCCCCCCCCCCCCCCCACAAGCATTCCTTCACTCCTCTGAGCCCCCCTCACCGTCTGCTGTCTCCTCGTAGCAGGGATGTCGAGGACGCCTCACGCCGCCTGCTACCCTGTCTCTCCTGGAGGGGTGGCTCAGATCACACACCCCCTCGGATGGCTGTGAGTCAAACACACACAGACACACACACACACACACACACACACTCTGCCCCTCTGGTCACCCGCGTCATGTGACCGCAGGACGTCTAACTGTGTGTCTCTGCAGGCAGGGACAGGCCATGTATCCCATCGCTGGGGGGTTCTCGCCCGCCGCTCTCGCCATGAACGCTTCCATGTCCAGGTGAGCCTCGCGTTTCACAGGAAAGGTGTGACCACAGGAAACTTCCGGAACCGGATAACAACCGGCACGGGTTCTAGTGCGTCACAAGAAGTCTAGGACATGTTGAGATCCTGAGGTCTACGTAGGATGTTTTAAGTTTATCGTCTTAGTGGAGCGGCATCAGAACCCCGCCTGAGATTAGAGGGGGAGTCATCAGGGAGGAGAAGAGGAAGTTGAGATGAATCAGCTGTGAGTCACATGACAGAGCAGGAGTCACAAAATCGCCCGTCGGCTGTGACGGCAGCTGTGAGCGCCCGACATGTGACCCTCCGTGTTCTAGTTTCCTTAACGTGTGATTACCATTTGGACTATTAGTATTATTTAATGTGGTCGGCTTTTGCATCTGTTCACTAATAATTGATTATTTTATTTTTTATTGATGTATTCTTAGTCCATTTATATTTTTATTACCACGTTTTTATCATTCTTTATTTTTAAATTTAAAAACTTTATCTGATAAATACATTTTATTCTGACTTTATCGTCCTCTGTGATGTAATGATTGATGTTCCGGTTCTGGTTCCTGCTGTTGACTGGACTCTTTGTCTTTCAGCCTGATGTCGGGGGGCTTCTCTCCTCGTCTGGTACCGACCCCTCAGTCGTCCGTCCCCCACCCGCCCATCGCGCCTTCGGCCGTGAAGCAGGAGCCGCAGGAGGACGGCGGCGGCGAGCCGGGGTAACGGTGGACTCCTTTGGAAAGTCTTGAGCGGCGTTCCCTCCTCCGACCCGGTAACACGTTGTCCCTTTACTCCGCAGGAGGTCGATGGCTGACGTCCAGCGGGAGCGAGAAGACGAGAGGAAGCCGCACATCAAGAAGCCGCTGAACGCCTTCATGCTGTACATGAGGGAGGAGCGGCCCAAAGTGGTGGCGCAGTGTCAAGTCAAGGAGAGCGCCACCATCAACCAGATCCTGGGACAGCGGGTACGCCGCCGCCGCCGCCGCCGCCGCACACTCCTCACAGGAAACAGAAATATTATAAGCATGAAGAAAAATGTCAGATGCAATAAGTCACAACATTTTTCTTTTTCAGACAAAAATCCAGAATATTTGGGATTATTTATTTATTTTTTATTATTTCAGTCAAAAAGTCAAACATAGTTTTTTTATGATTAATATATAATAAAAATGTTTTTATTAAATCCAAAAGGGATCATATTTAACCGATAAAGTAAAACCATCTTGGAGGTAAATCCAAAATATTTTTTTACAAATACATTTTGAATTCAAGGTCCCAAATAATCATTTAAGAAAGTCCAAAAATAAACATTTCTTTAAATAAGTTTGTTTTTTTATTTTATTTTTTTTCATTTGAGAATAAAATCATAATATTAGAGATTATCTCTGTTTACATACATAAATATTTAAAAATAGTACAACTAAGAAACAGACAGAATGAGAAATAACTTTTGTATATTTCAGTAATAATTGAAAATGAATGTGATTAAAATGTTTGTAACTCATTAAATCTAAGAACGGTTTCAATGTTTTAACATATAAAGTTGTCAAATATTCTGAGGTCAGGAATTTATTCATGTACAAAAAAAGAGTATTTGTGTGTTTATTAAAGTTTTGAAACAGATTCTGATTATTCAAGTGAACAGAACCGCTGATCCGTCTCCTTGTTTGTGGTTTGGTTCCGTCCGTCCTCAGTGGCACCACCTGAGCAAAGAGGAACAGGCCAAGTACTACGAGCTGGCCCGGAAGGAGCGGCTGCTCCACTCCAAGCTTTACCCCGGCTGGTCGGCCCGCGACAACTACGTGAGTTCAGACGCCGCGCCGCCGATGACGTCAGAGCTGTCCCGCCGTAACGTAACGTAACGTAACGTAACGCTCAATGTGTTTGTTTTTGTGCAGGGGAAGAAGAAGAAGAGGAAGAGGACGAAGAGCGAGACTCTAATGGACGGTGAGATGCGTCTGATCCCCTCTTCTGGATTCTGCCGCGGTATTTAGGGTCGGAAATGTGGAGAATGTTCGGATCCGACTTTCTCCGAGATTGAGAGGGGAAGTTCCCGACCTCCGACCTCATGCCCTTCATGTCACCTTGAACCCCTGCAGCAGTTGAATATTAAGACAGCAGGAATATTGAAGTGAATATAGTCAGACAGTCGGGAGTATTTTACCACACAAGTACTTTTACTATGAATATTTCATGTACTTTCTACTGATGGTACTCCAGTACTTTCACTGAACTCGGGCTCTGAATGCATGATGTTGAAAATGTAATGGAGTACTTTCACGCTGTGGCATGAGTGGCCCTGACTTCCTGTTTGAAGTGTCTTGAGTGACCCGGTTCCGAGGACTGACCAGAACCTCTGTCTGTGTTTCTTTCCAGTTCCCATAGAGGACTTCGCCCCGCAGCTGAAGAGACCTCGCGTCCCACCGGAGGAGACGCCGCACGCACACCCGGCCCGCTCCCACCTGACGCAGCCGCACACCACCTCACACCTGACCCACACACACCTGTCCCAGGCCAGCCCCGCCTCCTCGCTGGACTCCCCGGCGACGCCCACCACCGCTCTGGCCTCGCCGGCAGCACCGGCGCCGACGCACACCGAGCACACGCACTCCTCCTCGTACGGCGGGCCCATGTCTCCCTACGGCGAGCAGCTGCAGCCGCTGTCACTCACCACCAAACCCCACCGGACGCCACACCCGCTCATCAGAACCACGCCCAGGCCCTCCACCCCGTCCTCCTCCTGCGACACACCCACCTCCTCGCCGCTCATGGCGTCCTCCAGGAGTTCTCCACCTCCTCCTCCTCCTCCTTTCCTCGTCCCGCCTCCTTCCTCTGCTCACCAATCAGCAGTAAGTGCCTTCCCGCCCTCGGTCAGGAGAACCAATCAGCTGTGAGGAGATTAAAAAAAAGAAAGAAAAAAGGACGGAGCCACGTCAGGATTTGGGTTTTTGATGCTGTAAATAAACTTTGGATTTTTTTATCACATTTTATATGATTAGTTTGATAAATAATTGGTCAATATTTGACCTTTCTATCAGCCCTCACTTTTTCTAAATGAATACTGAGATGGATTTTGGATGGAGGTGCGGAGCGGCACCGGGATGTTGTGGGTTTTTTTCACTGTTGGTATTGTTGTAAATCTACTTCATGGTTCCTCCTCTGTTAATAAATTTCCACTGAGTTCTGACGCCACCGCTGTGCCAGACTTTCTTTCATATGACGATGAGAAAACCAGACCTGCCGAGATAAGCAAAACGTTTCAAAACGTTTCAAAACCCTTGAGAGCGTTTGGTCCTAGACTTAGAGGTGTCACTCCAGGTGACACCGAAACCAGTAAAATCAAGTTTCTCCCGTCCAACCAACTTCACCGAAACCTCCTTTATTTGGAGTTTTGTTGTGATCGTCTGGACGGAGGCACAAGAAAAAACTCAAACCAGGGTTTCCTGACGGTTCGGCTGACCCGGAATCCCCTCACGCCATTCTGGTCTCGCCGTGAGTCGCCTCGGGAGATCACATGATGCTTCGTAACACAGCGACAGAGCGCCCCGTTCAACTTCAAAACTGCTTTTATTGAACTTTAAAGACGTGACCCTTCGTGACCAAAGTGAGGAACGTCACATGAAAGTTCCAACTTGCCTAAAATGTAAATCTGCTTACTGGAAATGGAACCTACATTCCTCCCTCGGCCGAAACGAAACAAACCGATTTTTTCTTTTATTACTCGATCTTTATTCTGGTATTTTTCTCTATGACCTTCCAAAACATTCCTTCTGGTTGTTCCGGTTGGTTCTACGCAGAATCATTGTAGCGGTAATATAATTAACAAGATCCAAAAATCTCCACTGGTCGACGCACGAGGAGTCACATGACCAACCCGTCGGTCTAAATGTGGCTGTGTTCCAGTGTTCCGGTGAGGAAGAGGAGAGTTTACAGGTTTTAGCGACATTTCTTTATGTCAGCTATCAAAAAGTATGTAATAAAAGAAACCTCAGGAAAAACCCGCCGGACCTCAGAGGGTTAAATGTACCGATGCTGGTCCGATCATGTGACTCAGGTTTAGGGTGTTGGATCTTTTGAACTTATCAGTCTGGATGTCACGCGGTAGGTAAACAATATATTTGTATGTAATCTGTATTTGCCCTCCTGGCTGAGGTTTTGGTCACGAGGTTTCAGTGACCCGCTTTCGGTTTTGTTCAGGTCCAATAAAACAAAAAGTGTGACTCAGGATTTATGTGAGAAATTACAACATGATGACATTTATAGGAAACTCCTCCTCGCAGAAGGAAATCAAGTGTCATGTGACGTACGAGCAGCTGCTGTCGTAAATCAAACGAATACAGATAAGACTAAAACAAGGATAACCTTTGACCCCGGACAGAAAAACTGAATCCACGGAAAAAACAGAAATCCGACGTGTGTGCCCGTAAATGTACAGGTGAAGTTCTGAGTAGTAAGTGAAAGTATTCATCACAGTCCAGGTTCACACAGTGAAACGGTCCGGGTTCACGCAGTGAAACGGTCTTACTCCCCACCCTGTTTGGATTAGGCAAACGGATCCCAGCTTGTCTCGTCTGCTGAATGTTGACTCACCTGTAAATTCCACGTGAACACACCTGAGGGAGATTAATTACCGGCGGTTCCCAGCGCACACGAGTTATACAACGGTGTGACATGAAGTCAGGTGGTCTGGTTCTGTCAGGACCGTTTCTCAGAGACCGACGGTGTGATCTCAGTCAGACGTTGGAGCTGCAGAGACAGAAACCATGGATCACAGCGGGGAGTGTAACCGGGCCGTGTTGGTGTCTGTGGCCAGGTTTGACCCGGGTGTGGGGCTGCGGGACAGACCCGGGGCCAAGAAGGACATCAAGAACCTCCACCGGACCCTCAAGAAACTGGGCTTCAAGGTGGACATCCACGTTGACCCGAGCAGCGACGAGATCTACGAGCTGTTCCAGAGAGGTACCGCACACTCCATTAGATGTTCAGTGACTGATCAGAACATAGATGGTCCAGTAGAGACATCGATATCTTGATAGTGACCCTAGAGGACCAGCAGAACCTCCTCAAGACCATCAGAACTCATGCAAAACCCTAGATCTTCATCAATAACCAACCAAAACCTACTGAATGACTCAGTGACCCCCAGGGGACTTCTGGAACCACTTCAAGACCGCCAGAACTTGTAGAGTTCTGTTAGACGGACCCGAGGAGGAAACTTGCATCCATTTAGCATTAATGAACAAAGTTCTCCTCACCTGCTTCTGGAGGAGGAAGCAGAGCGCGGCAGTGGTTCTGGAATCTGCTCCGGATCATTTAACATAACAGAAGCCTCCAGAGGTTCTCCAAGTGTTCTGATTCCTACAGGAGACCAGAAGACAGACAGAACCTCCTAGATGACCCCTAGAACACTCTGGACCATAAGGAAGCCTGTCAAAACTCCTTAAGTACGATAGAACCTTATCTCTGTCATACACACCTGTCACATACACACCTGTCACATACACACCTGTCATACACACCTGTCACATACACACCTGTCACATACACACCTGTCATACACACCTGTCTTACACACCTGTCTTACACACCTGTCGTACACACCTGTCACATACACACCTGTCGTACACACCTGTCGCATACACACCTGTCATACACACCTGTCTTACACACCTGTCACTTACACACCTGTCGTACTGCTCTAGAGGTGAGTGTGTGTGTGACTGAGTGTGTGTTGTTGTCTGTTTGTGTTGCAGAGAGCCGGCGGCCCGTCAGCGGTTGTTTTCTGGCGGTCCTGTCGTCTCACGGCGAGGAGGGCTGCGTGTTCGGGGCTGATGGGAAACCC